>VCJN01003472.1:0-202625 GCA_006384855.1 Tetraselmis striata | reverse complement strand
GAGAGAGAGAGAGAGAGAACCTTACATGGAGCTGTAAGTAGCTAGGGCATCGCCGCCTCGCGGTTGGGCAAACAACTAGCCCTAGAGGAAACCTGCACGTAGCTTGTAATATATAAGAAGAGTACCACACGGATCTTTCGACGACTCGTTGCTGCAGAACGATTCATTATAGCTTTTCCGACCCGCGAACCCAACCATATGTTTCGGGCACACGCTCACAAACAAATAATAATAATAACAATAATGAGAAGAATAATATTAAATCATCCGGTTTTGTGGCGACTACGTGAGCAGGCTTGCGTAGGGGCGGATGGGACTGCCGGAATACAATGCATACTGAATTGTCGAAAGTATCATACGTTGTCGGGATACCATGTTTGATACAATATCTGAATAATGGGACTGTCGGAATTCGCCAGTAGTTTTTTTCCGTCGGTACTTCACCTTCGCCCGACTTTTCCCCGTAAGGTGTAACCAGCCCCATCGCTGTCGGAATAGCCATAAAGGCAGGAAAGGGGGTGTGGGGGGGGGGGGGGGGGCGCACCGCCGTGGGCGCCTCTCCCGCCTCAAGGCGCGCCGCCGCCGTGGACACGTCGTCGGCGAGCTCGTCGCGCTCCGCCGACAGCTTGATGCCGGTGGCCTGGTACATGGAGAGCTCCGAGATGGTGGCCATGAGCTTGCGCGTGACGGCGCGGATGCGCGCCTGGTAGTCGTTCACCTTCTTGGCCAGCTCGAGCGTGTCGGCGCGCCCCTCCGCCGCCTGCTGCCGCAGCCGGTCGCTCAGGCTGGTGATCTCCTCCAGGATGAGCTCCTTCTCCAGCAGCTGCTCCTTCTTGTCGTTCAGCCGCTCCTCCAGCTGGCTCAGCTTGGCCTGCAACTCCTCCCCCGTGGGGATCTTGCCCTCCAGCCGCCGCCAGCGCCCCTTGTTCTCCGGGTCCTCCAGCTGCAGGCTCAGCTTCTCGCTCTCGCGCTTCGCCTCAAGCAGCTCCTTTTGTAGCAGCGCCACGTCCTCGTCCAGCACCGGGATGCGCGGCAGCAGCCGCCGCGTGACCTCGATGCTGCGCTCCACCTCTCGGCACTCCAGCCTCAGGATGCGGATCTCGTCCTCCAGCTTGTAGATCGCCATGTCGCCCTGCGTCTGGACCTGCGGGAGGTGATCGGGCATCGGCATCCGGGTGCCGACAGACCATCAGCGACTCGGCGACATCGGGCGACACAGCGCAGGCTCGCTGTCTCCCAGCAAAAGAACTCGCAGGGCGGCAAAGACACAAGCAGGGCAATGCAGCGGGAAGCTTTGACAGGGGTAAGTTAGTAAGCGACACGTAAAAGTAAAGCTCGCCCCGGGACATCGGCTGAAGCCGCCCCAGCACTTGACCTCTTGCGCCAACTATAGTCGTAGGTCTGGCATAGTCCGTAGATCGTTGCATCATTCGAACCCCGAAGGGCTAATGCATCAACCGGGTAAACCCAGGACACGCCGGGACGATATTGCCAAAACACATCGACCAGGAATCGACCCTGGGACCTCTCGCGTACGAACCGACCGCTCGAGCGACACGTAACATTGTACATCGACATGAATAAAATGAAAAGTGTTTCTACAGCAGATGTTGATTGTTATTGAAGAATATGCACCCGGAAGTTGAAAAGGTTTATAGGCCGAATCCACTATCGAATGTCACGAATTAGTAAATCGATATTGAAATCTCAGAGTTTGATCGGAATATGGGCCCTCCGCACCTCCTCCTGGATGTTGGCCTTCTCGTACAGGATGCACAGCTCGTCGTTGCGGTCGATGAGCATGATGCCCGTGAAGTTGCGGCTCTCCACCACCGTCTCGTACTGCTTCTTCAGCCGCAGCATCTCCTTCTCCGCGCCGTTGATGATCGCGTTGAGCTTGTCGATCTCCGCAATCTGCTCGTCCACGATGTCCTGTTTCTTGCGGAACGTCACGGAGCATCTGACGACGGGCGGGGCGGAAGGGCGGGGGGGGGGGGGCACGGGCGAGGACGCTCAGAGGGCTTCCACACGTCGCTCGAAGTACTGTCAGAGGTGTTTCGAAGCAGAAACGTGTTTGGCACGTAAGCAATACGGGTTCGCAGTCGCCGGGTTCTCCTGTCGTACTGGGAGCAATACAAAAATACATTTCGATACGAATCGCTTGTTCGGGTCGGCTCGGGTCGGGCCGGATCGGGCTTGGGTCCTCGGGTCGGGCTCGGATCGGGTCGGCTCGGTTCGATCTCACCTCCCGGACCAGATTGTATCAAGATATGGCAGGAGGGAGTGGTTTCGGGGTGCGGCACTTGCGCGCGCTCACTTGTTCAGGTCCGCGCGCAGCTGGTCGCGCTGGCCGATGGTGGCCGAGTGGTCGGTGCGCTCCTTGCCGAGCAGCTTATCCTTCTCCACCGACTCGTTGCGCAGGATCTCCACCTCGTTGCCCAGGATCTTGAGTTTCTCCTTCATCTCGGCGCAGCTCTGGTTGGCTGCCTGCGAGTGAGGAAGGCAATGGCGACGGGGGAGCGTTTAGCGCGCCACGGAAAATATACCTTGGAGACAGCGTCGAGAGGCCGGAATCAGCCGGCGTGCCAAAATCTCGTGGGGCCTAGGGAGGCGGTAAGGGTGCGGTGATTTGTAGTAGCATTTTTCTCCCCGGCGTACGGTAGACCTCTCCTAACATACTGCCGACAGAATAACAGGCCAGTCGATTGTCCATATGGCAGGGTGCTGGATTTATGGGCTGTGTTCGTAGGGATAGAAGAGGCACAGATGGTTTCGGAGCACTCGAGAAGCCGATTCGCAAAGGGGGGCGCTCACCTGGATGAGGTTTGACAAACTTGTTTGCGCTGGTTCTTGACGAGCTCGTACAGTTGCTGGAAGTCGGTGACCCGCCGGGCCGCCTCCTTGTGCGCCTTCTTGAGGTCCCAGCCCACGATCTCCCTTGGTTTTCACCAGCTCCTGCGCATCCTTCATGCGCCTCACCTTCCCGCTCACGCCACGCGCCACGTTGTCACGCTTGCTTTGCAACTCCTTTAATCACCATCAGCCGCTCCTGCTCCTCCGCGCGGCATCGTGCCACCTCCGCTGAGGCACACCGGCACAACTCAGCGCTCTGAGCCACGCTGCCGACCCCCCCCCCCCCCCCTTGCATGCATAGCGAATGTTCTGATAGACTGCATGCACGGCGAATTTGAGCCTTATAATACTAAGAGTCCTTATACCATATCATACATATGTATTAAATAGAACCCTTATATAATTGTAAGGGTCGTTCTTATGGGTGCGGCGGCACCGCTACGTTGATATCTGCCCAAATACCCATACTCGCACGTGTTACCGTACGGATCCGACTTGCAACTGAACTGCAGCGGGTGTGACATGGGGTAGACCGGCAAAAACATCCGTGTGTGCAATGTGATGAACATATCCAACGCTGTGATGTAAAATGCAAAATGTATTTTGTCATGTCATATATGATGTTGTATGACAAAACCCCTGCAGATGCATGACCGACCCGCGGTTCCGATGGCCGCACAGACAGTCAATTGCGCGCCCCGCGCTCTGTGCCGCACCTCCAGCTCATTCAGTTCCTCAAACGAGACGGCAAACATCTCCGCCTTGTCCTTGCCAATGGCCTCCTCCTTGAGGTAGCCACTCATGTGGATGTCCACTTCGCGCTTGACTTCCGTCTGCGCAACGCAAAGGGAGGGAGGGGAGGAGTGAGGTGGGTTGCAGCGGGACATCCGCTGAGCTTCCTCGCCCCCTGGAGTGCTGTACTTGCGCTGCTCTCATGCTCTTGGTCTTTGCTTCTCAACCTTCCCTCACCCTCTAAAGAATATGTTCTCCAAAGCAGAGACCCCCTTCCTCCTCCTCCGCAAGAGCAGCAGCACACAGGGCGCGGGCGACGCACCAGTTCCCGCTTGGCGCGCTTCTCATCCGCCACAATCTGATTCTTCTCCCCAGTCAGCCGGTCCCTCCCTATCCTCAGCGGCGGGATCTGGTCCTCGAGCACCTGCGGGCACACGCACACGCCGCACCTCAGGCACCCAACCCGGGGACGCTTCCCTCACATGCCCCATCCCGCGTTGCTGGCTGCGCAGGCCAGTGGATGGAGCGCACCGTGAGGCTGAGCTCCATCTTGCGGTACTTCCGCAGCGCGTTGTCCTTGTCCTGTGGTTGGCATCACCAGCAGGGAGCAGCTCAGAGGGTTGTGGGGATGCGGCCGAGAGATCTGCTGGGAGAGTGCCGCCAGACACTCTCCCGGAACAAAACTGCATGCAGACGCCATGTAAGTAAGACGCCATAAAAGGGATAAGGAAGACATGAACAAGATCAGGGAGATGTACAACAAAGACATAAAAGAAAGACAAGGAATATATATAGAGAAGACATGAAGAAGGTTAGGGAGATGTACAAGGAAGACATAAAGAGAAAGATAAGGCATAAGAGAAAGAATAAGGCTTCATGTCTTCTTCATGTCTCCATTCGGAAGACATGAAGAAGATCAGGGAGATATATAATAAGGAAGACAGAAACAAAAAATAAGGCATGTACATAACTAAGACGTTAAAAGGATATCAGGGAGATTTAAACAAGGAAAACAGAAAAAGAGGACAAGGAAGACATATATAAGAAAGACATGAAAAGGTGTCGCCAGTGTATACCGTACACGCGTTGGCGGAGGGATGCGCAGGTTTGAAGCTGAAAACCAGGGCAAGAAGAGATGGGATAAGGAGACAGCGACCGGAAACTCGGCATCAAACAGAGCAAACAGAGCAGAGTAGGAGCTTAGCAATCCACGGAAGGGTGTCTGTCACCCCGCAGACCCCAGCGCCATTTCTGTGGGCGCCGAGACCCATCCTATAATAATGAAGGTAAGCCCCCCCCCCCCCCCCCTTGCCCCCCACACAAATGTTCATTGAAGCCGGCACGGCAGATATGCAGACCTTGATGCCACGCGCCAGAATGTCCATTTCGCGCTTGAGGTCGGACTGCATCCCCTTTATCTGCATGTCCAGGTTGACTCGGTTGGCGAGCAGCTGGTCCGAGTCGATGGACGCCAGCTCCAGGTCCTTGTGGATGTCGTCGATGTTCCGCTCCTTGGTCTCGTTCTGCACCCGCCCGCGATCCAGCGCAGCCAGCGACCGCGCGTGCTCGGTCTGTGGAAAACAGACACCCAGCTAAGCATGGCTGCCTGCCAGCGCACCACGTGTACGAGTAGGGAAGGGGGGGGGGGGGGCATCGGGCCGAAGAGAACCATGACACCACAGAGGCAGCATGCATGGGTTTGGGTTTAGGGTAATAGGGTTTTTGGCGGGCCGGGGCTATCATGATAGCAGGCCGCGCCGGTGTTCCGATGGTCAGGATATCCATATACGTATATGTCATTATCCATGTGCACATCCGTGTATAGTCGCTTTATAAGACCCAGTGGTCTGGACATTAGGTCCCCTGGACGTCACCTGCAGCTCCTCCTTCTTCGCTGTTGACGCGTGCAGCGCGTTGTCCACCTCGATCAGCTGCGCGGCAAGCAGCACACACCCGATGAGCATCGCAACGCGCCTTGAGCGCCGTTACGTCGCACCGCCCCGCGCCGATTCCGAGCCAGCCTCCGTGCTGACCTCCCTCGAACATCCGCACAGCTGCCTTTCTGTTTGCATCTGCCCAATGATTATTAACCCCTTGTTCGTCAAAATGCGGGTTCATCCAAGAGGCCACTGTGGAAATGCCGCACAGTGGCCCACTTCCAAGCGCTTCCCGCCCCGCCGACCCATCCCAAGCGCATCCTGGTAACTGCAGACCCAACGCCACCGCCCCGGGCGGCGTTGTTTCTCAATCTTACCGCTTGTCCGCGGCCACCGTGGCCGGCCCATGTTGAATCAAATGCAGCCAATCCTACTGACCCGTTTTTGACTGCCGCACTGATCCCATCGCCGCCCATTCGCTTTCCGCTCACTCGATTGCCGCCCATCTCAACGCCTGGACTTCAAACCGCCCGTCCGATCCATCGCCTACCTGATTGCACGCCCTAGTACCCTCCCACCAACTACCACACCAGTCTAAGTCCAGGCTATTGTGTGAGAATGTGTTGTGGTTGCTGTTTGTGGGGGGGGGGCACTTTGGCGGACACGTTCTCCTGCTGCGCATTCAGCCCCTTGAGAGCGTTGACCAGGATGTCACCCTGCCGCCGGATCTTCTCCGGCTTCAGCGACGCCTTCTGCAGCTCGCCCGCCTCCGCGGAGCGAGCTCTGCAGCTGCCCGATCTCCTCCAGTAGCCCGCTGTGGCTGCCCTTCAACCGGTCCACCTGGTGTAAACGTCACGTCAGCAGGGCGCCTGGGGCCGCAGGCCGTACCTCATGTGATACTCTCATATACACATGCGCCGTTATTCTGAGCCATGCATGCATGCATGCATGCATGTGTGTGTGTGTGTGTGTGTGTGGCTGTGTGTGTACACATACATATAATGATACATATAATAAACATATATAAATATATACATAAATAAATAATATATATATATATGCATATTATTTCTATATACAATGTATGTACTGTTATTCATATATGTAATGTGCGGGGAAGATATGCGCAGAGCTTACTGAGTAACGCGTCCAGACCACCCGGGCTTTCATGACGAGAGAGAGAGGGAGAGAGGGGGGGGGAGGCTGAGGAACCATGTAGGCGGCCGCGGCGCGGAAATGGAGACGAGGTACCGAGGGGCACCACCCGCTCCGATTGGTTCAGTGGCTGCAGCCCCGTGATAATTTGCGATTGCATTATTTGAATATTGTAGTATGAGCATCATCGGAGTATCTTCTAGGCCATCAACAGGGGGGGGGGGGGGGAGATAATAGCCCCAATGCCCCATTGCCCCAGAGATGTCGACTTTTGTGATGCGGCCCGTCATCCGTGATCAAGCTGTTGATGGGCCGGGTGTAGCACCGACGGACTAATGAAAGATGTGAAGGAGGGGCATCGGGGCACTGCCGGATGGGAGCGAGCGCTAACGCATGAGCATACCTCGCTTTGCGCTTCCGTGAGCTTTGCGCTCTCGACATTTGATGCTCGACCTCCTAGCATCTGGATGTCCGTCTTGTGAGCGAGGCACATCTGCGGCGCAAGCGCGGCGCGGTGCTCCTCGTTGGCCTTGTCCAGCACGCTCTGCAGCTCGTTCCGCTGGCGCTGCAGGTCCAGCACCTGCGTGTGGGGGGCAGGCAGGAGCGCGATGAGATGGCATGCCAAAGACGACATGATGCTGTTGCTCTTCCCCACTCCCCCGTGCCCTCCGCCAGCAGCCGGATGTCTACTCCATTGCTGGGGTCTTCCGCATGAAGTCACGCCAGATTTCGTCTTCGATGTCAAGTTACGCGGCAAATGGATGTGCCCTCCCGCCCTGCCCGCGCGCACCTCCAGCTGCAGCAGCTGCTCCCGCTCCTCGCAGAGCGCATACTCCGCGCGCGCCTGCTCCGCGTCGTCCTTCAGCGCGGCGATCTGCATGCTGGAGCTCATGCCGGCCATTTCGCTGTCCCTATCCTCCTCCTCGCCGCCCTGTTCCTTCTGCTTGGGTCAAGACAGGCAAGTAGGGAGAGCATGAGAAGCCGTTGTTGACATGAGTGCGACAGGTTGGAAAGTCCACAGGAAGACAGACTAGGTGGAGGCTGCTGTCCTGCTGGCAGCTGCGCATTCGACAAGGCAAGCGTGAAGCTGGGGGTATTTTAATGGGGGAAGGGGGGGGGGGGGGGGGGGGGGGGCACGTCGAGCTCGCTCTTCAGCGACTTGGCCTTCTCCAGCAGCGCACTCTCCCCCGTCATCGCCTTCACAAATGCGTCATGGATGGCGCTGTACTTTGCGCGCGCGGCGTCCGCCTTGTCGGCATCGATCTCGCCCGCTGCCACCATCTCCTCCAGCACCTGCGGCCGGCCACCGGGCCCCATCAGCCAGCAGCTACGACGTCGACATGCCAGTCAACATAGCAACGTAGTAACTCCTTCCCCTAGCGGCCCCGACCCTCCCTGCCACTCCATCACTGTCATTGACATGCCCACAGCAGCACTCTCTTTCTCGGGCACGCTCGCTGATTACCACAGACTTGTGTCTTTTGGGGGCAGTTAAGGTTGTTGGGCATGGGGAGTTGGGGTCGGAGAGCTGAGGAGAGGATGAGGATGGGGCTGTTTTTTTGCGCTATCCCATGCCGCCGCACCTTGAAGGCCTCGCTGTTGCTCACATCCGTGAGCTCCACCTCCTCGGACGCCATGTCGGCGTCCTGTGCCCTCGGAGGGGGTTCGACGCTTGTGAACGGTCACCCCCACCGCTGCCGCCCCAGCCGCCGCTGTCGCCTCCCTGCTCGGGCGGGACCAACGCCCGGGCGCTACTGCGGACCAACGGTGCCGCGCGCGCGGAGAGCGGCAGCCGCACGGGGCCGCCAGCGCGCTGCCGCACACAGTGCCGTCACTCGCAGCGCGCAACGTCACGTCAGCATGTAGCTCTGGAGTATGGACCTGGTATCGGCAGGTGCCGGGTGACGGCAGGACGTCAGGAAGCGCGCTTTTTCTGCAGGCAGCTATTGCGCGGCCTGGTTTTCTGTGGCTGTCCGCGAGCCGCATGTCGGCCATGCCGGCGTGCCGCTGAACTCGTCGGATGGAGAAGCGGGACAGCGGGACAAAAAAAATGGAAAAGCGGGACAACGAATTAAGTACGAGCGGTAGTAGCGACTAGCAGTATCTGCCGCCTGAGGAGCGCGGATGAAATGTAATCCTTATGTTATGACATGCGCAGTGATGATGTCGTGCTGCGCACCGCGCGCAATCGAATTCGCGTTATATTCCAGAATATCCACGATGAATTGTAGTAATTACTGATTGAGTAGATACTGATGTATAATATACGCGCGCGAGATGCAACCCGTACTACACCCCTGCACATAAGTTTGGGGTCCCTTTTCGGCAGTCTCAAGACTTCAGAAGTCTAGGGTACCTGAACGTAGGGCATATGAGATGAAACCCTGGAATCTCAGAGGGCTTTATAAAACCTCATGACGAGTGGCTCAAACCGAAGCTTAAAGACCTTTGACTAGGGAATCACGCTGCACTTGGTGCGTGGATGGGCGTCGCCTGCAACTGCACCAAAACCAGGGTCGGTATCACGCACACGCCGACGCGCGTGAATAGACAACCAAACGGCGGGATGGCCATGAACGCGTGAGGAAACACATTGGCGAGGGGCTCGGGTGCATTTGGTTGGGGTGCAGCCGTGTGGGCGGCGGCAGTACATGTCGCGTTGCGATACTGGCATGGCATCAGTGTCGGCCACGCGCAGCAACACCCCCTTGGCTTTAAAACGCTATAACTTCTCAGGGTTTGCTCAGAAAATTGTTTTAAAAATACCACGCAATTCCTCGTTCAAATCTGCGTCGAAACAATCTTTCAAAATCATAAATAAAGTTTTTGGGTCCCCGGAAAAAATCCCCAAAGATGATCATCCAAGTTGCCCCTCACTGCCTCATGTGCCCACCCATATGGGCGTGGCTTTGCGCCAAGTGCGTGTCTAAGCCCCATACTCAGTTGCGCGAGAGAGTTATGTATGTGGATGACCACGGACCACCAACACTTGGCATGTGCACCTCCTAGCGATACACACATCTACCAGCCAAAATGCCATTTTCCACAGCATTTTTCAAGGAATTTCATATTAATCAAAATCCACGCCCCTACCGCGCCACCCCGCCCACGAAACGGTGCAACTGGCATTCCACCACGCGCCCCCATAGTAGAGCATTGCCCTACACCAAGGGGGCCATCGAGCGCCTCTCCTACGTGCGTTCGCCACAGAAACATCAGCATTTTCAGCCCAAAACTGCTCCCCACAGTGGCCGACTTGTTGTTTGGGGTGTCACGTCGTGCCTATAGCGACATGCTTTTCAGTGGCCTACACGCACGGTGTGTGAACCGTATGCCAAGGGCCGTATCCACCGAGTTTGGTGCACGAGTGCCGCAATTTCCATAGGTTTGGACGGTTGGCGCAACCCACAACTTTCTGGCGCCAACGCATCATGCACTGATTTCGCGTTTTTGAAAGGGCGCCCACAAATGGTCGTGTTGTCGCGCGGGTGGGTATAAAGCGCACAATAGGCGTTTCGCCCGAACTATTCCCACTGTAGTTAGCATGTATGCACATGCAGCCGGCGTTATCCTCGCCCATGCATGCGCTTTTGCGATCGAAAATGCAAAACCCGGACTTATGTGGAGAGGTGTAGTTAGTCCTTTTTATTAGCGGTTATTGATTTGACGATTTGCTGCTGGCCTTTTTTGTAATTCACACCAGTACTACCCTGCACCTGGATAGGAGGCGCGAACGCACTGTCCGTCCGTCCCGGCGGTACAGGTACCTGTACTGTTGGTATGGCATTCCCGCCACGCCACCACTACAGTGCCGACTACCCGTACCGTACCAACCGGTAGTCTGATGCGCGCAACAGGTAAGCTACCAGTACCCGTACTGCTGGCCCGTTGTGCCAGGCGACGACAGCAGCCCCGGTGAGATCGCACTTCAGGTATATCCGCGCGGGCGCCCGTCGCCGTCGCAGTTGTTGCCGCTACTAGCTCGGCGCCAAGTCGTTTAGGGATTCCCGCGCTCTTTCGCGCCGTACCCAGGCGCCGCTACGAGTCAGTATGATCCAACTCACGGCTGACGTCATGGCGGCCGGCCATCTCCCTGTCGCGGCCAGCGGCGCCGCGCTCCCTCGGCCCGCTGCCACTGGCCGCCGTAGCGATAGCGCTGGCGCTCCTCGGCGGCTCCCACCTGGCGCACGGCCAGTTCTCCGGTGCGCGAACCCTTCGACATGCTGCAGGGCCGCACCAGCGCCCCAAATGCTCGGCAAATCTGCCGACGACGCCGACGACGCGAGAACATAGACGATTATAACGGTACACAGGTCGTAGTGCTGATATGTGCCGGTACTAATCGCTATCTTTGTACATATTCATATTGATCATTATAGCCAGACAGAGAGCGGGAACTGTCAGTATGTATTAGCGACAAGGATGCACCTGTTTCTCTACCGTACCGTCGAACAGCTGTCATTCCGGCGCGTTTTTTGTCCGGAAGCGGCCGTACTGGAGCGGCGTGCTGAGCAGCCGCCCCCCCCTCCTCCCCGCCACCCGTGTCTCCCCCGCTCCCCTCCAGATGGCAACTGCGGCTCCCATGGTCGATCGGACCCCGACAATGGTGGCGCCTGCGTGTGCGACACCCCGCACCCGGAGCCCGGGCAGCAGGGCTGGACCGGCACCTTCTGCGACATAGGCGAGTCCCCGCACAGTCTATAGGATGATGGGTTACCCACATGTATTGCTGTATGTATGAACCCAGGCTGGAGTAAACCAGCAGGAATTAAGCTGGTAGTACCTGAGCACCCCCCAGCATCAACTCTGAGCAAGGGCGTTTACTCCAGTAAAGAACAGATGGCAAAAAAACTGTAGTTCCCCATGTTTACAACATGGCCCCGGGGGTGGGGGAGTGACCCTCATCCGAGCCAATAGCCCCCCCCCTCCCCCCCCCCCCCCCCCTCCGGGCTGTCCGCTGCGCACCGCACCGCCATATGATTCCTGCCTAACGCGCCGCTGCTGTGGGCGCGGGCGGCGGGCGCAGAGGTGTACGGCGCCGCGGCGGACGGGCAGCGACGAGACCGCAGCCTGTGCGGCGCAGCGCTGCAACCTGCTGCCGGCCGACTCCATGCGCTGCTGGTCGTTCAAGACGGAATGGATGTACGCCCCAGCCCCCCCAGCGCACGTCACACACCACCCTTCCATCTCCCCAACCCTGGTCCCCGCTGGTCGGTGGCTGCCCCCCTCGCCCCGTCACGCCCACAAATGTCTAGAGTATAGTGAAATCGCACCATGGTGTATGGGTGCAGAGTATGTCACCTGCTGAGGGTCGCCCCCTCCGCCCCCCCCCCCCCCCCCCCCCCCAAAAAAAAAAAAAAAAAAAAACAGGAGCCGCTTCAGCCCCTGGAACTTCCTCACGCTGCAGCTGGACCGCACCAGCGAGGAGGGCGATCCCGACCTGTACGGCATGTTCTGGGGCGGGTCCTCCGGCGAGGTAGCGGCCCATGCCCCCAAGGACATCGGGCACTGGCCTGCATAAGCGGCGGAGCCGGGACACCCCAGGCCGGCTTGGTTGCTGGGGGCATGCGGCATCAACCCGCATGGACCCTCAACCCCCCGCCCCCCCCCCCCCACCCCACCCCCACCCAAAACTCCCTCTTTGCAGGGGCGGCACCATCGACCAAGACAGCGCCTTCTTCATGGCCCAGTTTGATTTTGAGGAAACCTCAAGCAGCAGCCACCCGCTGGTTTGGGCCCGCGTCACCGCTGCCCCTGCTGCCCTCACTGCCCCCCCTTCCCTTCCCTCCCGGCATTGCCTGGCAGGCGCTGTGGGGTAGGCCATCCGGGATGCAGACAGGGGGGTGATGGGCCGCAGGAGCGCATGGGCAGAGGGAGGGCCGCTTAGGGTCACCTCCATTGCATGCAGGTGGGGATGTCAGTGAACAAGGAGCTGGACATCGGCCTGCACGCGGACTACGCCGGTGTGTACCTCTGCGTGCATGCCTACGGCCAGTACGACGCGGAGTTTTCGCTCCGGGCGTCCACCACGCTGTGCCCCTCCTCCTTCAGCGAGGACCGGCGAGGTGAGCTTTGCTCAGGCTGCCCCCCCCCCCCCCCCCCCCCCTCCCTTGGGTCCCGTATCTCCACCCACACAAACAGGTACGCACCACGTGGCGCTTCCTGCCTGCTACCTGGGCACCCCATCCCCATTCTGAGGGTAATCAGTTATCTCAGGGGGGGGGGGGGGGGGGGGGGGCAACTGTGCCGTCCTCATCACACGCTAGACAGGCTTTGCTCGAGTATTGCTCAGGGCGCACCGGCACTACTTGCAGCACCGTAGGGACGCAAAAAAGATTTGTCACTGGCGGTCTGGGCTTGAAAACTGCGAATGTGAAAATGAAACCGTGCGGAAGGTGAGCACCCCTTCTTTGGGGGAGCCCGCGTGACAACTGTTCGAAAATCGGAGCAAGCGGCGTTCCCGACCGGCCGATTACCGGCGGGCGCGTCGTCATCGTGTACGAGTACCCGATGTACTAGCGTAAGTACTGCAGCAGCCCCTCGAATTCCATCGGAAAATTAAGAAAGCGGCACGGTGAAGCTCAAGCCCCGGTAAAATCTTCTGGGGTGCCGTTATTAGATATCTCGTTCCGTTTTCGACGGTCCTCCCATTTTCGTCGCGATATTTTTTTTTCGCGCAACACACTGTTAGTGCTTAGCGCAGAATGGAGGGGGTTCCGGGAGACCGGGACCGCGCTCTTGCCCGACACAAAGGTGCCCCCATCTAATTTTGGCGACGTCTTGGACTGTGACCGAGCCGGACGATTTTCAATTTTTCGCTTTTTATGTTGACACATAGTGATATACCGCACCAAGTACTGAAATGGCTGCGCGGCGTTTACGAGGAAATCGATATTGCGGCATTTCAGGAACGCCGTGCGCAGTGTGAATTGCAGATGGCTAAAGTGAACATGGCGTATCCATGGTCAATGTTCCGCTTTTCGCTTGGGTTGCGGTTACATTGCTCTAGGTCTTCACTGGAGTCCTCGGTTTCCAAGGGTTGCTTTGCTTCAATGTGATGTTTTCAACAAGGGGGGGGGGGGGGGGGGGGGGCTGCTGCCACTGCTGCCGCCGTACCCCCGCCCTGGCATCATGGCACCTGCTGAGCGACCACGGCTGCGTGGCACCCCGCCGCAGCTGCTCACCTGCTCCACCCGGGCCGGCGCCCCGGAGTCCGAGCGGCGCTACGACCAGTGCGTGGACGGCGCGTGCAGCTGCCGGAAGCCCTACCGGAAGCCCTTTTGCCGCGGTGCCGGAGGGCGTGGGCTTTGAGTCCTGCGCCGCGGAGATTGTGCCGGTGATGAATGAGGTTAAGGCGACGGAGCACAGGGTGACCCGCCGCCCCGTCCCTGGCGCCGTTGCCCTCTTTCCTGTTTCGAATACACGTAATTGTTCGTTTCACTTGACGAAAAGAATGAAAACACATCCCCTTATTCCTGCTTTAGTCTGTCAGTTCCGTCTCCCCCCCCCCCCCCCCCCCCCCCCCCCCCCGCCCACCCCCTCCCTCTTCAGGATCCTTGGACCCCTCTCTCTCTATTTGCCTCACTTACTCCCCTCCTCCCCCCCGGCAGATCATCGACCATGACACCTGGACGTTCTTCACCTTTAACGTGACGAAGGATGACTTTGAAGTGCGCACACCACCCGCCCGGCCTCTACGCAGCCGCGCCCAAGCTCAATGGCAGGGGCCAGGGGAAGTTCTTCTTGGGGGAGAGGGCGGGGGGGGGGAGGGGGGGGGGGGGGGGGATAACTGGTGCGGGCTGCGCTATGCAATGGTTTATACTCACAGCCAAGCACTGCCATGGCCAAAATGAAGGATCGGCCTATTTTTCACCACGCATGATGTCTATCACCTACGTACAACTACCCGAACGAGTATCTGCAGATAGTTGCTGCTAATTCCAGCTAGGCGTCCGTACCGCCAACGGCAATGGGGTCGACCACTTTCAATCCTGAAAATTGACATTATATGAGGAGTGCAGTGAGAGTGCCAGTTCCGATCGGATTGCGGGTTGGGCGCAGTTTCGTTTTTAGGACTTTGAGTGAAATGGGCTTCAGGACCCACTTCAGTCTTGATTGAGATCAACGACTCGCGAGGCGCCCATCGCGCTGTCTGACATAGCGGCCAGCCCTCTGGATTAAGTTTGCCCTGATTCCCGAGAAAACCGGGTAAAAAGTGCGTGATGATAGCCAGAAACGCTCCTCCTGGACAGTCTTGAGCGTACTCGCAGGGGGCGCATAGCAGGTGCAATCTAGGATAGCATGGGGCTTGGGAAAACGACCAGGTGTTTTTGTGCGCTCTCAGGGCCCACCAGCCTCACAAGCCCTTTAGACCGGTGCATTGCCCATACAGTATGAGTATCATTTTTCGACAGAAACCAGAAAATGTTCACTAGCTTTATTATTGCGATTCTTTGAAATGGCTAATCTGGGCGACTCGTGGAAACACTGTGCCAAAAAATGGATGCAACGTACATTGAATGCACCCCTAGCTGGGACCGGACCATCAAATTTGGGGGCTTCCAGGGATTTAGGCTAAGGTATGTCTAGGGTTAAGGATTGATATCAGGTTAAGGATTGGGGTTAGGGTTAGGTTAAGGATCAGGTTAAAGCTAACCTCAGGTTAACCCAGGTTTAACCTGTCTGAACCCGGGTTTGCAGGCCTCTGATATCTGTCTTGTACGGGGGTGGCTGTTGTAGGTGGCGGTGAACGTGTTTGCGGGGGAGGCACACTCGAACGGCAACGTGGAGCTGTACCTGTCGCACTCGGTGCCGCCCAGCGACGAGTATGGCATGCACGACCTCGCCGGCGCCACGCGCTTCACGATGGACGACGCGGACCGCGAGGAGGCCAAGCTGAGCAAGCACGATGACCTCGACGTCTGGAGGTGGGCGCAACACGCCCCTTGTAGCCTGGGGTACTGAAGGCGTGTTGCACACAAAGTGACCAACGAAGCGTGAACACATTTGAACACAATATTGAACATCTGCCCATGTATGTTGATGCACGAGGCTCATGCACGATTACTGTTTCTTGACCCCCCGCTGGAAGCAAAGCAGGGTTTACTTAACAAGATGTAGATTTTTGTCGGAATGCGAAATCTCCAAGGCGGTCCAACAACGCATGTATTGTTTAGTTGGGTCGCAGATGTCCGTGCGGACCTGCGGATCCGACACACTGGTGTGGTTCGTGTGTGTATTGCACACTATAATATGTGTTTCTATCTATGTTTTTTTTGGGGGGAGGTGGGGGGGGGGGGGGGTGGAAGCCTCTGTTCAATGCGGTGTTCAATCAATAGCGGGAGTTTCATGAAGGCTTTGCCGTGCACGCGTGGATTTACCAGCGCAGTCCGGCAACCCCATCAGAGTAAACTGTGGGTACGTGACATGGCATAAGCGCATAGTACCGCAGCATATATTCTGCGCAACAGCCTAGCTGCTGCGGCAGCTATTCCGGCCGATGTAAAGCCCCGGCGCTGAGCTGCCCACGCGCCAACCCCTTGTCCTGCCGCGCAGGGAGGGTCTGTGGTACGCGGGCGTGAGGAACACCGGCATGCGCACACCGTACAATCTCGAGGTGAGGCGCCGCCTGACCGCCGCATGCCCCCCTCCCCCTCCCCCTCGCCGCATGATTGACTGAGCGAGGCAGCGCCTTTTATGGCTCACCACCCTCTGAAGCCCCGGCTCAATGCCCCCCCGCCCAATCCCAGCCTCCCGGGTCCAGTGGGGGATGGCATGTACAAGAAACCACCTAAGAGAGTGGTGGTTTCTGCGCTCGCATTCAGACGCCGCCGTCGCGATCAGAGAACTCTGTGGCAGTGTCGCTGCTGGTGCATTGTGGTGGATTTCAAAATATATATATAAGTAGGGCCCCCCGGGGGGGGGGGGGGGGGTTCTAGATAGTAATGTTTGTTCCAGTTTCTAAGCGACCGCAACCCCCCCAGCATACAACATCGCCATCAATCCACCTGATGGAAAGCGCGCAACTACTGAGTAATGGGCCATTGTGTTGCTCGATGTTGCTTTGAGGGTGGCGGTCGCTTGAATAGCCCACTGAATAGCCACCCAACGCAAGGCTAACGGGAGCCTGATCCCCCCCAACACACACACACATCACACACACATATATACACACCCTCCCAACCTCCTAACCCGCGCCCTTGATGCGCCTCACCCCCGCGCTGACCTCCCTCACGCAGGTGATCCGCTTCCAGTGCCCCTCTGGCTGCAATGGCCACGGGCAGTGCACGCCAGAGCACATCTGCCTGTGCAACCGGTCGTACATGAAGGAGGACTGCTCCGCCACCAAGTCCAGCATCGCGTTTGACAGGTCCGCCCCACCTGAGCGCGGCCGGCGCCCCGACGATGCGCATCGCCACCCAAGCATGCCAAACACCTGTGCTTGGGTCCGGGACATGTCAGACTATACTGCATGACAAGTGGACAGTTCTAACGGTGATCAGCCACGGATTGTTAACTGATGGTTCGCGCTTTGCGTTCGATGTATAGTACTGTTGTTCACCCTCTCGCGAAGGAGGAGGCACATGATTTATCTGGAAGTTTATCAACTATACCCAGATATAATACGCCATCTGCGATTCTATGGTACAGAATGAATTGTAAGGATTTCGAGCGGTGTAGTATGTATCAGTACATCTTCCAAGCCGGGTGGGAACTCGCTCCATATGGAAAGACCTGGCCAATCACGGCGGCTGAACGTTTGAATTGGATGTTGTCAGAGCTGCCTGCTTGCGCTGAGAGAATTAATCGCCCAGCAGGGCACAACTCTGCATCACTCGGCCCATGACTATGTGTGTGTGTGTGTGTGTGTGTGTGCTTGCTTGCGTGGGGCGCAGGGAGGTCGCCACCCAGACGCCCGAGGTGTTTGAGACGGTGTACTTTGAGCTGCCACCGGTGGACACCGACGGGCACGTGGAGGTCACGGTGACGGTGCAGTGCTGGTCGTCCGACGAGGGCATCATGTTTGAGATGGTCACGCCCCAAGCGTACCTCAAGGGCTCCGACGTGCCCAACGACTACCCCACCTACGAAAATTACACCATGCGGCAGGACATCACTGCGCCGCACCACCCCTACAGCATGTACATCCCGGCGTCCCAGCTGGTGCGCCCGCCAAAAAACGCCCGATCAAGAGCGCCGCGGCGCTTTGCACCAAGCGCCACTGATTGCCGAAAGCCGCGCGCCACGTTGTCCCGCACGAGATTTGAGCTCTGTTGGGTTATCAGACACCGAGGAACAGCAGATTAATCATCCTGGATGGTACCTTGCATTACAGTACTTTGCCCCAAGACAAAGTGCCATGTATAACATATATAACATACATATATGATGTATATATATAACATATATATAATCTCCCGGGGCCATATGCATAACTTGTATATAATCTAATATGTGTCTTGCCATGGTTGGATTCGGGGTTCAAGCCCTCAAAAACATATACGATGGCTCGACTGCTTGGTGTCATCGGCGCGTATACCCACATGTCTGCTGTCCCCATGCTGGGTCAGTCGACCTGGCGCTCGCTAGGGTTGAGTTTAGGGTCTGACATGCCATTTCTACCCTCTCCCCTGGTCCACAACCCCCCGCAGAGCAAGAGGTGGATCCTGGCCATTGAGAACCCCTCGCGCACAGCTCCTCTGGCGTACAGCGTGCGCGTGTCCAAGCAGGCGTTCTGCCCCAACGGCTGCACCAACGACAAGCACGGCACCTGCGCTGCCGATGGCGCCTGCCGCTGCTCGGTGCGCCCCACCCTCCCCTCTTCCCCCCCAACCCCTTTGCCTCATCGCCCCCATCCTTTGGCCAACAGTCACCGTTGACTGAAATCGCATGTTTCAGGAACTAGTGAATACACTCATATACACCTGGACCATTTACATGGGGTTGCACGAGCCACAAATTAACGGTGGGTTGTTGTCATCTCCGCCTTGGGTTTCTGTTCCCATTGGGGGAGCACCCGGGGGGGGGGGGGGGGGGTAGTACTCCACGAGCCTAAATTGTGATTACATTCAAATGCCGTAATGCCCTTCCCCCCCCCCCCCCCCCCCCCGCCCTTTGTGTACTTTCGCCACGCATAGTTCAGAGCATCTATATAGTATACATGCTCTGAACCACCACACTGTGCAATGAACAAGTGAACCCATCCAATGTATGAGAGGGGTCAAGCTGCACGTTATTGCAAACCGGCATAGTTTCACCTGGCCATGGCTAGCCGACGCTCTGAGCGAGTGTGCGTGTGTGTGTGTTGGCGGGCGCAGGCGGACTGGATGGGGGCAGACTGCGCCATCCCTGCCTCCGCCTGCAAGCACGGCACCTTCCGGGCGCAGCACCGCGAAGAGGGCCGCGGCACCTGTGCGATCCTCCCCCTCCGCCCCCCCAAACCGCCCCATGCGCTCTCACAACCGGCGGCATTTGTTGAGTGACCATCGGCTAGTTGTGAGCGTGTGATACATGCAAACATTGCGAAAGTGTGATAGTCAAGTCAAGTACTTTCACATAACGTGTACATACTCTCTCTACACAGTATTCCGTATCCTTATGGTTCCTCCCTTACTGACCTATCTATCTTTACCCCGCTTTGGGTTCTCTGCGGATTACTACCCCCCTCCCCTCCCCTTTACTCTTGCGCATAGAGAGAACGGCAATTGCAATCCTCTTCGAATGCTTTGGGAACAAGGAAGCTGCACGGATCTCCTGACCCGCTGCTGCAAAAGAAGTCATTTCTCCTGGACCCGGCACCTCGATTAACACGTCCAGTGCATTTTGCGTTTTCTGCAAGGAGGAAGAGGGGGCGGGGGGGGGGGGGGGGGGGGCAGAAGAAAGCTTACCATTTCGTCCCGTCCCCCGGCGCAATTCATCATCCTCCATTGCCGGCAACTGATTGACTGGCGAACCCGCGTGTGAGCCGCCACACTCCAATGGGCAGTGTGTATGTTACCTCGCGGCTCTATCGCTGAACATGCAGCCTAACCGATAAAGCCGTTGTTTTTGTGTGTGCGTGTGTGTGTGTGTGGGGGGGGGGGGTGACAGCGCACTGAGGGCGGCCGCCCTCACTGCCGTGCAGGCTGGCAACGATGTGAGTGCGCCGGCTCCGCTTGCGACTTCGGCAGCGAATGCACGGAGTTCACGTGCCAGCAGGACCCCAAGGTGCCCCCCCCCCCCCCCCCCCCCCTTCCCATTGACCCTCAGTTGCGTCATCCAGTCCCTTCTTTTGTTCCATTTGGGAACAAACCGAGACAGTGACGGAGTCAGAGACAGACAGGGGGGAAACGAGAGAGGGATTGCAGCATGCTGCCTTGCTGCTCTTGTACCCGCCGAGCTCTCAAACCGGCTAACTATCAAAATGAGTCAGCTTGTATTTATGTTAATACAAAAAAAATGGTCCAGCATAAATATACTAATATATACATATTAACACTTACATGTATATATTTAATATGTTATATAACACATACATTATAGTGTTGACGTACTTGCGTGTGTTTCCCACCGGCCCTCTGTGAAAGCTCTTGTGAAATGTGATCGATGGCTGGTAGGCCCACAAGCCTTTCCTTCACCCATCCCGCACGCTATTGTATTCTGAGTTCCCCCCCTCCCCCCACCCCGGGGGCGCACACCCGTGGCATACCCGTAACAGGCGGATGGGGCAGCCACCTTGAGGCGGGTGGAGGGCAAGGACACGTGCGTGGAGGACGAGTGCACGGCCGACCTGATCACCGTCAACGGTCCCCCCTCCTCCATCCCCCCCCCCCCCCCCCACCCACCCACCGCCCTCAGATACGAGGGAAACTGGATTGGTCGAGATGTTTCAACGTGCATCGCGAAAATAAACCATTGATCAGTGCTCGTGTTTGGAGGCTGAGAGACATCCCACAGACATCACCATTACGGTGACGTCCGGTGCAGTGACGCCGCTTGTGTGACGAGACCTTAATGGGGGGCCCCGATCTCTTCATTCTGTACTCCAGGTCTTACTCCTTCTGCAACCCCACCTCTTCTGATGCCACCTGGTGCTAAAAGTGTGTTAAAAGCCACTGAAGGGGTGTTAAGAGTTAAGCTCGCCCCGGGTCATCGGCCGAAACCGCCTCAGCACTTGACCTCTTGTGCCAACTGCAGTCGTAAGTCTGGCATTCGACTGCCCCCTTACTCATTTCATTTGACTGACCATTGCCGCATTCGACCCCCGAAGGTGCTAATACGTCAAGAAGGGGCGTTGTCACCCGCCGGGGGCATGATGGGTTGAGGGGCAAGGTGTACTGGGTGGGGTGTGGGGAAGCGATGCGGGAACCTGTCTCCCCCCCCCCCCCTTCCCCCCCCCCCCATTCTCACGCATGCTCTTCACCTATACTACACATACATCAACAACCCCGCAATATGCTCAACATCACACGCTAATCTCACCTATACCCAGCCCCATTAAACCGTTAAGGGGTGTTCACACGGTAAATGGCGCGGCATCAACTGCCCTCGGGGCTTTTCACTTAGATGAACTCCGCCGCCCGGGTGCTAACCCCCCCCCCCCCCCCCTTTCCCCCCCCCATTCTCACGCATGCTCTTCACCTATACTACACATACATCAACAACCCTGCAATATGCTCAACATCACACACTAATCTCACCTATACCCAGCCCCATTAAACCGTTAAGGGGTGTTAACACGGTAAATGGCGCGGCATCCACTGCCCTCTGGGCTTTCATTTTGATGAACTCCGCCGCCCCTGTGCTAACCCCACCCCCCCCCCCCCCAACCCCCGCCAATCGCCCCTCCTTTTGTTTGTGTGCGCTCGCCACCCACAGCCGAGGCCGGCTACGTGTGCACCCAAGCTTGCGACTGCCCCGACGACGGTGGCCCCTGCCGCCTCGCCGCCGCCTGCGCCGCAGGCTCCAAGGTCTGCCTGGCGGGCAGCACCGCGTCGCAGTGCAGCTCGGAGGGCGCCGACGCCGACGCCGCCTTTTACAAGCCCAAGCCCGAGGCCGAGCGGCGGGCGCGCGGCGGCGGCATCCCCACGTGGGGGCTGCTGCTGGGCATGCTGGCCGCGTTCCTCGGCGGCACGGGCCTCATGATGTGGCTCGTCATCCGCCGCGACAAGCAGCGCGGCAACTCGCTCCACATGCCCTACGCCGCCGTCGCCGGCCAGGAGGACCTCGGCGACACCCTGCTGGCGGACCACCAGGGCCAGCAGGGGCCGCTGCAGCCGCCGAGCCTGGAGGAGGTGGTGCCCAGCCGGGAGTAACTCGCCCCAACAAGAGGGAGAGGGAGAGAGACAAACCCGGACTTACGCTATGACACGCCCTCGGCAGCCCTGAGGACGGAAATCTATTGAAATGCTGTCTGAAGAAAATTCATCCAAGTTGCTTCTTATAATCAGGGGGTTCGATGGAAAACCCTAGCGCATAACCTAGGCCCCGGGCGGGGGGGGGGGGGGGGGGGGGGGGCAAAGGGCGCCTGCAATCAGTGTCGCATGTTGAAATGGGTTGAAAGCAATCGTGTATATATGTAAAACAAAGCTCCGGAACGACACACACCCCGCTTGCCTGCACCCCATTGCCGCGCGCGGGGTGACAAGGTCGCCCCGGGTACGGTTCGGCTTCCTCCCGCCTTTCGCTTGAAGCTGCTATGCACTCGAATCACCGGTTCCTTCCCCTGTGATCTGCGCAGATACAATGATGCTTGCAAGGTCGCAAGTCCTGTCCTGGGGGCGGTAATACAATAATAATATGGTAGGGCAGGGAAGTTAGAAAAATGATAATGAAAATTACGAGGATAATACTAATGATTATAATAACACAATGAGAATGATACAAAACATCAACGATACTCTGCAACCACCTTTGGTGGGAAAAATGCCTTGTCGCGTCTGCCACTTTGGTGATAGTATATTCATGAAGTGGTTCACGGTGTGTATGAATTCAGCCACGCAATAAATGTGTGGGGTGGGTCAGATTTGGGCATAATAAAGCTGGGCATGTGCGCGTGAAATCCATCATGGCATGAGCGATGATACAGGTGGTCGCTACTCATGGCTGGCACGAAGCAAATGGATTTCCAGCATTAGGGGGAAATAAGATTTATGCAAAGCCGAGAATGGGACGGATTGTGTCGCACTGCGTGTAGTGTTCGGATATATTAGTTAGGGGGGTGTGCCTTAAAAAGTGGGGTCGGGGGTCACACCCACAGGCACACCCAGTCGTCATGAACCATGAACTGTTTGCCTTGGGATGCTTTGGTAGGGTTTAGGGTTTAAGGCATAATTACTTGCTACACTAAAATCAACCTGGCATTTCAACTAATGCAAGACGGGCCCTGTCGCCGAGTCGCTGATGATTGTGGGGACAAAACTGCCATATTTGCGACGTGTAATACTCGAGAAAACGTGTGTCCACCCCATATTTTGGCCAGCCTAGCTGCGCCGCAACAGCGTGTGAATAGCCGCGTTAGAGCGGCCACTGTTTCTTTCGGCGGACGGCCAAACATCGGCACGTGGCTGAAAACGAATTGCCCCTTACATCAATCCTATTGGCCTACTGAGCGTGGTTCCGCTCCCGGCGCCCGTATCGGCGCCGTGCTTTATTTTCCGGACGTAGAGCCATGACAGGGGAGGCTATTTAAAGCAAAGCCACCGGGACTTGCCCGCCTCGTGCCACTCCTGCATAACGGGCCGCAGGTCGCGCAGCATCTCCGCCGCCACCGCAGCCGAGGGGCGCCGCGCCACGTCGTGGTGCCACATCTCGGAGATGGCGCGCTTGAGATCCTCCGGCAGGTTGGTGGGCAGAGGCAGCCGCTGCCCCTGCGACGTCCTGATAGCGTGCAGCTCAAACTCCTTCACGGATCCCGCGATCATGAGCTTCGTTGACATGGTGATCCCCGTGAAGAGCTCGTACATTATGATGGCCAGCGAGAAAACGTCCACCTGCGTAGCACGGCCGCCCATCAACCACCAACGGGCCAGCCAGCCTCCACCCCTTTCGCCCCCCCACCCCCTCTTCATGGATAACACATCAATCATGGCGATTTCCCCACACAAAACGACCACCCATTGCGCATACATCGCGACCCAGTAATCGTGCGACATAACCCAGTTCATAAGTGCGACCAATCCCGTTGTTGCATGGGTCGTTCCATTCACACCGTGAGCTGTTTCGTACACATTGCGTATTCACACCGCATTGCATGAACAAAAAAGTGCGAAACCATGGCTGGTTTGATGCGCACCATGATCCTTACACGGTGCGTCGTTGCGCACATCGTGATTTCAATAGCCATATGGGCCATTCTACCGGAGACATGTGACGCAAGGCAGTTTACTACCAAGCATGCGTAGGTCAGAGGAGTAATAGACTCTGGGAACAGGGTGTGTGTGTGTGGGGGGGGGGGGGGGGGGGGGGGCACCTTTTCATTGTACTGCTCGCCGCGAAACACCTCAGGCGCCATATACGTGAACGACCCCGCCTGCCCGGTCATGTTTGCCAGCTGCTGCTTGATGTTCTCCACCGCTTTCACGGCCTGCTGCCCAAAGGTTATGCTGGGTGCAAGCATGCGGCCCCCCTTTTGCAAGTCCGGCAGGTCCGGCATCTCCCCCATCATGTTCTGGCCGTCCACATCGGCGGCGCTGCTCCGCCGGTACAGCTGCCGCCCCGCTTGCTCCTTCATGGCGATGGACTTCGAGAGGCCGAAGTCCGCAAGCTTGGCCTTTAGTTCGCTACCCCCGCCCCCTTCCTCCTCGCCCTCTTCCAAAGTAGTACTTAGAAGAATATTGTCTGCGCCAGCAAAGTTACATGCTCAACAGTTTCGAGCCACGTGGGGCAATATAATACGCCATGAGATGTGGCAAAAATGAGGGTGGATAGCCGGGGAGGAGGAGGGGGGGGGGGGGGGGGGGGGAGGTTACCGAGCTTGAGGTCGCGGTGGATGACCATGGGGTTGAGCCCATGCAGGTACGTGAGAGCCTCGGCCACATGGATGACCCACTCCAGAGCCGCCACGGGCGTGTACACCTTCAGCCGGTGCGACATGGTGCGCATCTGCTTCTCCACCATCTCGCGCAGGCTGCCCGCGTCGCAGTACTCCTGCACGTTGAACAGCTGCTTTGGAGCCACGTCCCGAGGGTTCGCCCTCAGCTCGAACCCTGTCGCGATGAACCTCACCAGCGACCTGCGCAGAGCGAGCCAGCGGGACAGCGCAGCCATCGCGTTACTCGCTGTAGCGGCTCGCCGCGAGCCGCTTTGCCGATCGCTCATCGGCCTGTTCGACGCGCCCGATATCACGCGTAGACGACCATCACTCCACATCGGTTTCATCAGCCGCCGTGATAGTGCAGACGGCGCAGCGAGCGTGCTTGGCTGTTCGTACCTGTGCTGGAGGCGCTTAAGCAGCTGGCACTCGGACAAAAAGAGGTCCAGGTCCTTGGTTCCCCGGCACTCAGGCAGCACCTCCTTCACGGCCACCTTCACGTTTTTTCCCTGCGCGTTGCGGTAGACGCACAGCTTGACCTCGCCGAAGGCGCCCTTGCCCAGGGTGGAGATGTCCGTCAGCGCGCTCCGGGGCAGCACGTCCGACTCCACGTGGAGGTCCGCCACCGTCAATGAGTTGCTTCTCCAAAACTTTCTGCTGCTGCCCGAGCTCTGCAGAGGCGGCAAGCCTTGCCGCGGACCTATCGGGCTCAAGGTGGGCACCCCCATCCGGCTATCGCACTTGAATTCCCCGCCCTCATCGATGCGCATCGAGTGGTCGGACGTCGCGGCTCCTACAAAGGCGGTCACCTCGCTCCCTGGCGGCATTTCGTCTATCGCGCCACAGATGAGCGAAGCGTGACAGCGCACCGAGGAGAGGCTGTCCAATGGCGGGTGCTCTGAAACAGCTGCTCGTCGGCCCTGGTCTACTCCAACGGGCGGAACTAGGTGGCTGGCCAACGGCGGAAGTGTTGCTCTGGCTGGCTTCGCGGGCTCTGAGGCCGTCGCGCATGTGGCAACGTGATGGGCGCCGTGACGGCAACCAGCGGCCACAGGAAGGGTTCTCTGGTGGTAACGTACCAGTACTTCTTTCGTACGATAAACTACGGAAGTTGCCTCATTTCCCGGAGTGTTTGTTTTCCACTTTTCCCCAAATACTGTGGGGGTAATTTAAAATATATATTATTGCGCTGCCAAATATTGGTAGACGGACGGTATGTAAAGGCGGGTTCATGTTTCCCTTTCGGTCTTTCTGGTTGTTCCTTGCATTCAGTGCTTCCCCTGACCCTTTGGTTCCTTGCTTGGCAGCTTGGCGACTTCGTGGTTCCCTTGGCTCTTCCTTGGTTCTTGGCTCCCTGGCCTTGACCTTGGTTTCACGCTTGTGTCTCTCTTTTGCTAGCAACCTTTCATAGTTGCTTTCAGTTCTGTTTGTAGTGCGCATATGTTAGAGCACTACTGATGTAACGAAGAAACGATATATAGGGGCGAGTCAGATGTAAGTATCTCCATCTGGAGATAGTTGTTTTGGGCAGCGGATTTTCTTGTTGACTAACAGAGCGTCGCCTACCCAACGCTTTCCGTAACTGGATCGCTGCTGCCAAAATAAACGGCCGTCGTACGGGTAGAGACGCCGCAAGGGCTTCAGTACTGGTGTCAGTCCTGTGTCTGGGACAGGAGTCCTGTCCCAGCCCGGGGGCGGGAAAAATGAGGCGGCATCCATCCGTGGCATTGGTTGTGCCCATAATTGCCGATAAATCTTTATATTTAAATAATATACAATCCGGTATGCTGATGTGTTTACGTGGAGCAGAGGCTGTGCGAGGCTGCATGTCCGTGCAGGCAGAAATTGAAATTGAAATCGATGTCGTTCTGGTCGTGCAGATGCTATTTATGACTGTATATTGCTATGTGCATAGCGGCTGGCCGGCTACTGCATCTGGCTGAGGTCTCGCTTCAGGTACCTGTACTTCATATTCAATAACACCAACGCGGCTCTGGGCCAGTGTGGACAGGAAGCGCTCAGGGTGGAAGAGCTGTGCTTACAGAAGTGGCCGGTGGAGGATCCCGCGGGGATAAATGGGGCGAAGAAGAAGTCGGCCGTTCACCTTACATTACCCCTAACTACTAGGAATGTGAAAACATCAGCAGTGTACCTGATTTCAACACCCCCACTCAATGCTGATATGCACACAAACTTCGTCGGCTGCACTGCCATTCAACGCAAGGTGTCTGTGTTCAACCATCACCGAGCAGCCCTAATTGATCCCTGATATCTTTCACTGCGTCGAAGACAGGCACACACTCCGCAATCACCTGGCGAGACGTATTAGGGCCTTCAGTGACAGAGAGCTGGCGCTCAGACGATCCGGCTCCCTACGGGTGCGTTCGGGGCGAACTCGCACCGTGCCCCCACCGCGTGGATGCCCCACTTGCTCCACATCTCCCATTGTGTCATCACAGCCGTCCACTCACTGTGCGAGTTCGCAGAGGCTGCCTCCGTCCAGTGCCGACATGACCGGTATCCACGTGGAGTCGTCGACGAACGACGGAGGTCGAATGTACGGAAAAAAACATACACCCCTCCACATAAAGTCCGGGTTTTGCATTTTCGATCGCAAAGCGCATGCATGGGCGAGGATAACGCCGGCTGCATGTGCATACATGCTAACTACAGTGGGAATAGTTCGGGCGAACGCCTATCGCGCGCTTTATACCCACCCGCGCGACAACACGACCATTTGTGGGCGCCCTTTAAAAAACGCGAAATCAGTGCATGATGCGTTGGCGCCGGAAAACTGTGGGTTGCGCCAACCGTCCAAACCTATGGAAAAAGCGGCACTCGTCGCACCAAACTCGGTGAATACGCCCCTTGGCACAAGTTGCACACACCGTGCGTGTAGGCCACTGAAAGCATGTCGCTATAGGCACGACGTGACACCCCAACGACAAGTTGGCCACTGTGGGGAGCAGTTTTGGGATGAAAATGCTGCTGTTTCTGTGGCGAACGCACGTAGGAGAGGCGCTCGATGGGCCCCTTGGCATAGGGCGATGCTCTACTATGGGGGCGCGTGGTGGAATGCCAGTTGCACCGTTTCGTGGGCGGGGTGGCGCGGTAGGGGTGTGGACTTTAATTAATATGAAATTCCTTGAAAAATGCTGTGGAAAATGGCATTTTGGCTGGTAGATGTGTGTATCGCTAGGAGGCGGCACATGCCAAGTGTTGGTGGTCCGTGGTCATCCACACACATAACGCTCTCGCACAGCCGAGTATGGGGCTTAGACACGCACTTGGCGCAAAGCCACGCGCCCGACATGGGTGGGCACATGAGGCAGTTAGGGGCAACTTGGATGATCATCTTTGGGGAATTTTTTCGGGGCCCCCAAGAATCGAATTTTTGATTTTGAAAGATTGGTTTCGACGCAGATTTGAACGAGCAATTGCGTGGTATTTTTAAAACAATTTTCTGAGCAAACCCTGAGAAGTTATAGCGTTTTAAAGCCGAGGGGGTGTTGCTGAGCGTGGCCGACACTTATGCCATGCCAGTATCGCAACACGACATGTACTAGCCGCCGCCCACACGGCTGCACCCCAACCAAATGCACCCGAGCCCCTCGCCAATGTGTTTCCTCACGCGTTCATGGCCATCCCGCCGTTTGGTTGCCTATGCACGCGCGTCGGCGTGTGCGTGATACCGACCCTGGTTTTGGTGCAGTTGCAGGCGACGCCCATCCACGCACCAAGTGCAGCGTGACACCCTAGTCAAAGGTCTTTAAGCTTCGGTTTGAGCCACTCGTCACGCAGATTTTATAAAACCCTCTGAGATTCCAGGGTTTCAACTCATGTACCCTACGTTCAGGTACCCTAGACTTCTGAAGTCTTGAGACTGCCGAAAAGGGACCCCAAACTTATGTGCAGGGGTGTACTTGAGGCGTCGATAACGCCCGGTCTTGCTGAGACTATGTTCACGTCCGCTCTTGGCGAGACTGACTGTCTGACATAGGCATATGTGATTCACACTCGCTAATCACTCCGAGCTTGAGGGCCCATAACCTAATAACACCAACGCGGCTCTGGGCCAGTGTGCGACAGGAAGTGCTCAGGGTGGAAGAGCTGTGCTTGCAGAAGTGGCCGTCGGAGGACCCCGCCGGCAGCCATAATGGGGGGATCCGGCAGCGCTGCGCGCGCAGATGGGCGCGCACGCGGCCGTCCAGCTTATGTTACCCCTAACTACTAGGGATGTGAAATGATCAGCAATGTACCTGATTTCAGCAATATTTATTATTTATCATGCTCTTGAAATTGCCACACACGTGCATACGTAAGTGTATTCGGGTTATCGGAGCATATGTAGTTTGGCCCACTGTTGTGGCCTGTGGGCAGCAGGCAACCGGTACTGATACTATATTTACAGTTGTGGGATGGCATCCATTTGATAGATCAGTTTCAAATTTGTGCTGCGGATCAATGATGCACTCAAAGAAATTGCGGCGTCGCAAACTTGAAATCGCAAATATGGAGGTAAGGGAGCAGCTGTGCGCCTTTCAAAGCAACAGTCACCATAGGCCTAAGATCTGGAGGAGCCACCAGAAGAACTGGCCGGGATGTGTAAAAGCCTATTACACAATCGTTACAATGCTGCCTACTTGCTTGCCTGGTAGAATTTCTCAAAAATCACACCCAGTACATTTTCGTTCCTTGTCTGCGAATGGTACATGAAACTCTCCAAAAATCGGCAAGCGCAAGAATGTGGTGGTAGTGGCTATGCCTAATGGCGGTGAGACACCGGCTGCACGAGATGTGCTTATTATCTGCAACCCAGCGCATTGCGCTTTGGCTACCTTTGCTCAGCGGGACTGCTGACGTCCCGCAGGTTGCGATGAGTCCACACAGCACGGCTGATATTGGAGTCAATGACCAGCCCCGAATGGGTCAGCTTCACGCCCTGCTTGCTGACAAACGCATACATGAGAACCTGGTCGCGCTGCTTGTCTTCCTCCCGTTTTTCTGCCCATTTGTGGCGATACCTGCAGGCATGGGCAGGCACATTTCGTCAATGCTCCCAGTGTGCCGACGTTGTTCAACACACTTCACGTGCTCGCACGTCACCGTCCAGCCAACAACAATGCAAGTATCCTAAGTTCTCCCCGTGCTTGGGTTGTCGCGCGTGGGCAGCCTACACTTCTGATGCAACGCTGTCGACAGCCTTCAGGTCCATGGCGGCTTCAAACACACCAGTGCGCTTGCACATTGGGCACTTTGCATTCATGTGCCTGTCCGCGACACGCAGCTTGGTCTCCATGTTGTTGGCGACCACGGTGGTCAGATTGGAGGAATCCAGGAGGCACATTTTGCAGAAGCTGTGCCCGCACGCCAATGCGATGGGCTTGTACTTGACTTCCTGCACGCCACGGGCGGCAGAGAGCATGAGTACTGCTCTAGCAATGGAGCCCTTGAAGAAAATTTGGGCTGGCATGAGGCCAGTAGCGGGCCGCAGGGGCGCTTACAAAGCATATGGGGCAGTTCAGCACGCTCTCTGCTTCCTCGCTGAGCTCATCATCCTCATTGCCATCTGCACCTCTCGGTGGGACCAGCCCACAGAAAACGGACCTGCATGCCAGGCGCAGTGGCGGCCATCAGCTACAGCATGCAGCATGGGCGCATTGCCTGTGCCGCGGAAGACAGTGCGCACAGGCATGGCAGTTATAGCAAGCAATGGCAGGGATGGCGACCTTGTGGGGGGCAGGATCAACGCAAGCGCACGCAGCTCCTCGGTATAGGGCGACATCAGGAAGTGGGCGTGGTCTTTGGATAGCGGATCCCAGCACCGGTTCAGAAAACTCTTGGCTTTCCCGTCGCCAACCTGCCTTTCGTACAAGCCTACCACCAGCCCCAGGGCCTCTTTGTTGATCTGTGCAAATGCGCGACAACCACAGGGAAATCGGTCACAGAGCGGCTCAGCAGTCATGCCCATCAACACAGCATGACAGTTCCTGGAGTGACAGCATGGACGGACGCGCACCTCGGCGAATTGCAGGCACTCCGCGGCCAGCTTTTGCATGAGGTGGGTGGAGGTGGAGCTCTGTGGAATGCTTGGGTTCTTCACCTGGCGAGTTCAGGTCTCTCATGTGAGATGACAACCCGGAGGGGAGGGGGTAATGGCGGCAGGTAGCCGTGACCCAGCGGGGAAGACAGGGCACTGGATGCACAGGCTGCCCCCACCTTCACATCCCAGTTGCCAAGCTTCCTGGCCCACCATCGCCTCGCGCCACTCCCCTGCTTCACCAGAGTCTTGGCAATGCTCGTATACGTCCTAGCAACAGGGAACAAGGCACAGCTCGGTCAAGTTTCAGAGCCGCCGCCAAATTTTACAATACACTATAGTAATGCACTTGATGGAGGGCATCTACCGGTACCATGCCATTCAATTGGCCTTGCGGGTCCATAAATACTGTATAATTTTCCAACATTGCATTCGGATATCTATGCATTCTTGTGTTGTATTGTGATACCCATACAGTAGGTCTCCAGAGAAAAAAGTCTTTCCTCTATTGATGGGAGTAAAAACACTAATAAGTGGCGGTCGCAAAGCGTGTTTACGGTATCAAGTCCGCATCCTCACCTGCTAGTGACCTGGCATGAGCTGCGCAGGTTTTCCAAGAAGTCTTCCTGCGCTTGCTCGTCACACTTCTCATCGCACCTGGCAGATGGCCGGGAAACAAAACGGCAGCTCAGCTGATCATATCAGGGGACATGGGCAAGGCAGGCTCATGCAGACCAGCGTCCACTTACTTGCTGGACGCTAGTGCCTCCACATGCTGCACAAGGCGGCGGTAAGGCAGAGAGTTCCCCTGAAACACCTGTGGGTAGCAATCGATATCAAGCCATGATATGCCGGCAGGCACAAAAAAACAGGTACAAAATCTTCTCCTACATATCAGTTTTGAGTGGGTGCGTCGGCACCCGCACAAATACCCAAGTATCCATTGATTGCTTAATCCCGCCCAGTACGGGGGGCGTTACAATATTCGGCACGGCCTCGTTCTGTGGCGGCTGTAATCGATCTAAACGAGCACGGGGCCCAGGAAGCCGCCCTCGGGCCGTGACCTCGACTAAGAGTGTGGGCAGGTGGCTGCCGCGCATTGGGCGATCCGGCACTGGTGAGCTGCACAAGGTGGGAGAGCGTACGGCCAGCGGTGCAAGGGGGGTTTTCCCTGGTGGGAACGTGCATATACCGGCGTTCATGTGGTCGCGTGTTTGCACGGACGTGCCCCAGGCACATCCGTGGGTGACGAGTACAGCCTGGTGCCTTGCACGCGTGTCATCACCCCCGTATGATACAGTGTGCAAGCGTCCAATGATGATGAGTAGTGCCACTGTATTGCAACATAGCTACGTGGCCTACAGAGGCTCGGCCCTGCACGCTTTGATTAGCAGACCCTATGCGGGTTCGTCAGGGGCGGGCTCTTCCCTGATGCTGGGTAAAAACAGCTTGTCAAGACGAAAACTTGATTCAGTTTTAACAAATATCAAATATCAAATTTGATTGCTTAATGCTGACGCGTGTGCATCATTGTGTTGGTGTGCCCAGTGGCAGTCCTAGCTCGTGCAGGCACCGCCCTCCGTTCACGCACAATTGATCACTCACTGTAGCACGGGACGTTAGACGACCTTGCAGCAGATAGGCTGGCGCTGCTGAGACGCCAGCCCCAGTAGGCGCCGAGAGAACGCCGAGGGGAGCCATGGAGCGCCCCAGCGAGGACAATCCCTTCACCTAATCTTTGAATCTTTCCCTTGACAAACAAAGATGAGCCAGCTGCCTTTCACTGAGCGCTGACGCAGAAAGTCGCAGCAGGCTGCGGGTGCAGCATGTAGCGACTATTCACTTGAACCGCGTTTATTCGACGCCCAACCAGCGATTAGCCGCTAGTCTCGCTACCGCCGCGCTATGGGTAGGGACACCGGGCCCCTAGGCGCAGTTTCGCTCGCGCTTCCTACAGTGTGTGTGTTTGTGTGGCCCCAGCTCTGCCTCAAGGGATTCCCTGAGGTCTAGAGTAATATCTCCCGACCAGCTGAGGTGCTGATTGCATTGCGCCTCCTCCCATCCGGAGGTGTGCCCCATGGATGTGCAGAGGGCGGGCCCAGCACCGGGCCCCTAGTCGGAGGTGCCGTCCACATCCATGCTGTGCCGTACCACGGTAGCGATACGGGTGCCCGCGCACTGACAAGAACCCCAATGCTAATTCCCATAATTGGGGTGCCGGCGAATTGTTCTTAATTCCGTTATAAATTCGATATTATTTCGTCTAGATTTGAGCCCAACAGGGCAGGGAAGTTTCTAATACAAAGGTTTAGTCTAAGTGCGCGGGCACCCGTAGCTGCTGTAGCGACTGGTCGCTAGCATTGAGTAATTAGCTGAGAATGACCCCCGCAGATCTGACGTGTAATGAAATGTGCTGTACTGTGCTGATAGTGGTTCCGATGTGTGCGGGCGTTGTTCTAGCAGAAATAATGCCACAAGATGTAAATCACTAGTAATGTATACGGGATTTCGTAGGTAAAAAATTGGAGTACCTGGTAGCACTGCTATCAGTACTGGTCTTTGGCAGAGTGGGTGAGGAGGCCTTACAAACAAGAGATTTCCTCGGGGTCCTGAGCTTAGTGGCGGCTCGAAAGCGTGCTCGCTGCCTCATCCGACGGCGCAGATTTGTCTGCCATCCCGTTGCTGAAGCTGCACAGCACGTCCGTGGATCACCCTCGCACACACGTGCACGAGTGGTGCCCCGGACGCTGAACTCATGCACGCATCACTCATCCATCCATAGAGTTACCAGATATCAACAAAATAAGATGCTTAATCCCAAACTATACTTAGTCCTGTTTGGCAGAATCCGTAGCGACTTGTACGGCTGCGCCTATCTTTGGCGGCGCCACGTCTGTTTATGGGCTCCGTTCGGCACCCCCGCCGCAGAACCACGGGCCGCGATTGGGCATCACACCACCCACTCTCACAACAGCCACCCCCACCATGCCCGTGAGCCTGATTGACCAGGCAGTTGAGAACTGTCTTGCATGTCCAAACAGTCAATAGCACCACATGCAGGGGTCCCGAACCAATCGTATGGGTGTGCGGCAATATCGGGGCAGAACGACAGGCGCGGCGAAGCAGAACGGCCATGCGTGCGGAGAGGGCAGCAACTCAGCAGCAGCCGGCAGTTCAGCAGCACCCAGCAGGCAAACATGCAACGCACTAGGGCAGCCGTTGGGCGCAGCACAGCCAAGCGTAGTGTCCGAGAGGTCATGCGACAGTACTGACATTGTAGCATTCATACATCTTTACAGGCATTGTAGTATGGTAGGCTTCGGCCGGGAAGGCAGGGGATTAATAACACTTTCACACTGAAATAATGTGTTTTTCTTCATTGTTGTCCCCTTGTGCATGTACTGCCTACTGAGGCAACGCAATACCATGCTGGCCAATGTCTACTTGCGGGACGACACCAGCGTGGATTGATATTTCGGCATCTTTTGCAGTGCTCTGGACAGTACTTTGTAATACTTGTGGATGAAGCACGAGAAAAAAAGGGCGCTTAATAAAGAGGGGGGGGGGGGGGGGGGGGGAACCAAAAACGGCAAATGAACTTGTCATAGCCTCAATAAACTGCAGTAAACGTGACGATACTTGAGAGGATAAACATCACATGATTTAAAAGCGAATCATTCCAGGGACGATTCTGGTGACTAATGGCTTTGACCCGTACCCGGAAAGTGCATTCTTGACAGCACACACGTAAAATATATTAACAATCGATCGACCGCACAATTCGGACATATGAATTTATACTATTAGCGACTATTGGTACTGTAGGCTTTTTCCTTCCCCCAGTACTTTCCGTGGATTCTCTTGACGCTCTCCCTTAACCAAAAAGATAACTATTGGTACTCGTAGTGGACATAAATCCTCGTACTTGCAGAGACGGTAGTCCCTGTAAAGGATACGAGTCCGTACTGGTGTGAACCAGAAAAGCGCTCGACTAAAAATGCACCGCTAATAAGAGCAGCACAGGTACCCGGGTAAGGATCCAGTAGGAATCTAGGACATCAGTCCGTATTACCATCAATCGCGAAAGCGCTCGTCCGTACTGCTGGAATCCGTACGCGTACGCTGCACCTGTATTTAAGATGTAGAACAGTATCCATAGCATGTAAGGATTCGTCTCAGGTCGCTCCATTCCAGGGCAGGGTCGCTTGATATCATTGCTGCGCGAGCATAAACCTTTCTGATTGTCCTTTTCTTGTGATTTCCTGATATTGCCTTCTGCTGCTAGCTCATGTAATTAAAGTTATATCATTGCGAGTCGTACGCACAAAGTCGTACACCGGTACCAGCACGATACGAGTACGAGTTCAGGGTCATCATGAGGTCGATAACGTACACGACGGCGCGACCAATAATAAGGCGTCGTGTAGTATAGCGACCAGCATTAATACGAGTTCGTCTGCTTTGCTCGACCGCGTCTACGGCAGGTACTGGTACTTCTCGCTCTACGAGTGTCCTACTTTACTGCTGAGCTGGCGCGCGCGAAGAGGACGAGACGACGATTAAGAAGTTTCGTGCTGGAGGCGCAGCGGCCGCGATGGGTGCGGGTCGACGAGGACGCGTCGAAGTCGTGGAACTCGTCCACGCTACTAGATGCCACTGTGGCTGGAAGAGGGTGCTGTACACATGTGCCCGGTGAGCTGGCCGCCCGCTGTTGACTTTTGACTGCCGGCTATGCATACCGGTGTTTTCCTCGCCTTCCGGAACGAACAGTTCAGAGGAATTCGCGACCGCGGGACGCGCCTTCGGCGCCGCCCGACAGCGGGGTGTCTCGTCAGTCTCTATTATTACGTGGTGTCGGATGGATCGTGACCTATTCTAGGACGTGTTCCCTCAAAATCAGGCGACCTACAGCTAAACTGAAGCTGCCTTGCCCCGCCGCCCACCCGCGCGACGCCCGCCCGCGGCGGTCTGGATACACCGTAAAAGTCCATGAATGAGCCTTACCAGGAAAACGTGATGACGTGTGGCATAAATAATACAGGGGTAGTAGCCATTCCCGCACCAAGGAGGCCCATCTGGAAAGCCTGGGAGCACCGCGACTGGCGATCGTGGCGCACCTGTGAGCCTCCCGCCTCTCCATTTCGCATCCTGGAATCGAGACTGTCGATGGCATTCTGCATTGTTTGTCCTCCTTGATTCGTGCCGCAGATCGGAGGAGAGCGCTGCCAGGTGAGGCGATCTGGTTGGGGGAGGTGTCGTTATTGCTGACGGTTGGTGGACGGCCGGGGTATCCGCCTATCCGGACAGGAAATGGCGCGCGCGGCTGGGATATCGTTTATGATGATGTTGCGGCGCGTGCGATATATTATTCCGCGATATATTCCGCGCGCGCGCTGCGCCGCATCATCAGGCCTACTGAGATGATGAGCGACTACCTATAGTACTCGTAGTACGGCACCGATTGTGAGGATATATCCTATACCCTCACTAACCCTGATCACCATAGCATCATAGGCGCGTAGCGCGCCCGCCAGATGACGGGCTTCCCCCGCGCCCTGTCGGCCACATCGCGCCGCCTGATATATCAGGCAATAAATTCTACAGCAGGTGATCCCACCCACCCACCGGCGCCTGGGCGGGCCCGACGACCGTCCTCGGCCCTCGGAATCGCGGGCCCTTCCTCCGCCTCCACCCCCGGCTGGGGATGGGGGGGGGGGGGGGGGGGGGTCGTGCACGGGTGGCGCCTTGGTAGCCTTGGCCCCGCCCGTGCTGCCACTGCCGCGGAGGAGCAGTGTGAGCTGGACACCTGCGTCTCACGTCGTTGCTGGTCCGGTCAAGTCCCCGTTCGCTGTTCTTTGAGCACCCTCTCCCTTCCTGTCCTGTCGGCGCCTCCACATTACATTCGGCCTAGTGCCGCTATTGGAGTGGCCCGGGATGTTGTGCTGGGAAGGGAGTTCTACGTTCGGCGGAAGGGGACGCGACCGAGCTGGCGGCGGATCTGGCGCTGGGCGGAACAACGTGCGCTGGACACCGGCGTCTTACATCGTTGCTGGTCCGGTCAAGTCCAGGTTCGTTGTTCTTTGAGCACCCTCTCCCTTCCTGTCCTGTCGGCGCCTCCACATTACATTCGGCCTAGTGCCGCTATTGGAGTGGCCCGGGATGTTGTGCTGGGAAGGGAGTTCTACGTTCGGCGGAAGGGGACGCGACCGAGCTGGCGGCGGATCTGGCGCTGGGCGGAACAAAGCGCGCTGGACACCGGCGTCTTACGTCGTTGCTGGCCCGGTCGGCTCTGCATTCCCTACTCGTTGGGCACTTTCTCCCTTCTTGTCATGTTGGCGCCTCCACATCACATTCGGCTCAGCGCCGCTATTGGAGTGGCCCGGGATGTTGTGCTGGGGAAGGCGTTCTACGTTCGGCGGAAAAGGACGCGACCGAGCTGGCGGCGCATCTGGCGTTGGGTGGCCTGCGTTTGTTGCACGCCCGTGGCGCCCCGTTCTGGGTTGGACCCCCCCCACTTCCGCTCCTTGCTGCGAGACCTCAACTTCGAAGCTCCTTTCCTGTCGGCGCCTTCACATTACATTCGGCCTAGTGCCGCTATTGGAGTGGCCCGGGATTGTGTGCTGGAGAGAGCGTCCCTACTGCGTGGAGCGGCGGCTGGCTGGTGGCGATGCCTGGTCGGAGGCTACCATGGCGGTTCCCGCCTCTGTTGGCCCGTAGCTGGATTTCCTTCTGGATTTCCTTCTGGATTTCTGTGTGAATTTCTTGAATGTTGCGTCTAGCTCATGTAATCATATATCAGGCACGGCGCCTGTCGGCCTGTAAGCAGATCATACTTCACCATCACCACTACTGACACTACTAACAGTGGAATAGCACTGCCTATCACCACCACACGCATATTCCCTCATACCGATACATGTACTTGTACTCGTAATGCTGGGATACCTACATACTGCGTGCTACCGTGTACATCTACGAGGTAATCCTTAAACCTTTCTCCATGTTGGTCGCTCCCTGTTGGGCGAAATACAACGGGGGTTGACAGTGCGGGATGCGGCGTGGCACAATACGGAGCCGGAACAGAAGGGCCCTCTTCGAGACATCATCAATGGATACGTCGGAGTACACGGGCTTGGTCTTCGGCACAGTGCTTGGGTGAGGTGAGCAAGGCGGTGCTCCGCACCGTACGCGGTGTCGCATGCCTTGCCGCGGATCGGGATGCCCTCTCATCTCGGTGCGCCACCCGGGCTCACCAAGATGTCTTATTCGCAAGAGATTTCCTCGGGGTCGGAAATCAAGAGCTTGGTGGCGGCTCGAGAGCGTGCTCGCTGCCTCATCAGCCGGCGCAGATTCGTCCGCCATCCCGTTGTCAAAGCTGCACAGCACGTCCGTGGATCACCCTCGCACACACGTGCACGCGTGGCCCGGACTCTGAACCGTGCGCGCATCATCCATCCCGCTGCGTGCGGGATGCGGGCCGTTTTTAGGCGGCTTGCTGTGTTGTTCTTTTAGTTAGTACCGCTTTTAGCGGTGGATTTGTTACTTCACATTACATTCGGCCTAGTGCCGCTATTGGAGTGGCCCGGGATTGTGTGCTGGGGAGAGCGTCCCTACTGCGTGGAGCGGCGGCTGGCTGGTGGCGATGCCTGGTCGGAGGCTGCCATGGCGGTTCCCGCCTCTGTTGGCCCGTAGCTGGATTTCCTTCTGGATTTCCTTCTGGATTTCCGTGTGGATTTCTTGAATGTTGCGTCTAGCTCATGTAATCATCATTTGTTACTTGCCCTTTTGTAATTCACAACAAGCAGTCCTTGCTGCTGTATATCATGGCGTAGGTACTTAGGTACTGTTTACTACTAGCAATTGGGGCTTCCCCTTCCCTTGTCTACTTACGCTGTTGCCAATGACGCCGCTTATTGTCTTATTGCTTATTCGTACGAGGTTTTTTCCTTAATGGATAAGCGGGCACCGGTTACAGTGCTACGCTGCATTTGGGGGCTTATTGCTTATTGCTCTCACTTATTCACCAACCTACGGTCGTTGTAACGGTCGCGGCTACATGTAAAGCTTACGGCGTGGCAATTGCGCATTGCATTCTCTACCTGACGGCCAGGCTATCACCGCCGCGGCACGCTCCAATGGCGCGCGGAAAGGACGAACGAGGAGATGGAGATCGGGTCCGCGGTACCTCAGATAGACGCCGGGGGAAGGGAAAAGGGACTAGTGTTGCTTCCGCGCAACTCCGCGCCCCCGCGCCCACGTGGGCAGCCGCATCGCCCGCCGCCGAACCGACTCCACTCGTGCCCCAATCGACCCCCCCCCCCCCCCCCCCCTCGGCCCCCGCGAGGCCCCGACGCTTGCTGAAACAACAGACCCCCCCCTCGGCAGTTGTCAATTCCTCCAGACTCAGATGACGATCGTGGCCCCTTCGACTATGGTGGGTCTACAGAAATGCAAGCCGCGGGCGGGCTCGAGATCGAAATTCCTGGGAGCGACGGCGATGACGAAGCTGACGAGAAAGAACAAGGATCGCTTCTCGATGATGACGAGGGTGAATACGAGGAGCCGGAGACGGGTGCCTTCCTTGGCGCCGAGTCGTCCCCGGCGAAAACTTCCTGCCCTGAGAATCGGCGAAGACATCGGAGGTGGAGGCGACACAGGTGGTGCAGGATCCGAACAAAATGGTGCTAGAGCTCCCTGAGAAATGCCCATTTCAGCTGCCTCCTCTTGAGAAATGGACGGCCCGCCGATCGATACCAGTGGCAATCGGCACGTCCAAGAATCGCTGGAGCAAGACGAACTGGGAGCGCATGGTTCACGCTGTCACCGCATTCCTACCTATTCACAGTGTGTGTGTGCGCCAGATGGTGCCACAGTTACCGTCAACGCGTTGGAGGATGCAAGGGAGGCCATTGGGAAGAAGAGGAGAGAGGTTGAGCAACATCCTCTACATCCTACATCCTCTTACAACCGCAGCCGCTAACATCCGGCATGAGCAATGAGGCAAATGAAGAGGAGCGAGAAATGGTACGTGTTGTCACCAAGGCAGCGGCCTCTTTCCATCGCTCTATCCAGCACACACAGGGCCCCAACAGCAATGTTGATATCCAGCGCGCCTATATAGGATCCCAAACCAATGAAGTGAATTTACGTTCAATGAATATGCTGTCCAAGAATGACAATCCTCAAATCAAGAGCATTGCCGATGACTGTTTGCAGAAGGCGCTTAAAAATATGCAAAAGCAATATGATGCTGCTAGTAGCTGGAATATGCCCTCTGAATCATGTAATACATTTATGTTTGCCGATGCTGTTTGTTGATGATGGCGTGTTTTGCTATTGATGCTGCCCGCTATACGGCTACTGATAGATAGTTGTTGCTGCCGTGTATTTATTGTATAGGATAAACACTGCATTGCACTGCCACATAATTATACTATACACCATCACAATAGGAACTTTGATGAGACACCGATCCTGGTACGGTGATGCCCCTCTCACGCAAGCTAACTAGCAACCACTGTCTGTGTAAAGGTGACCAGCATGCCACATCCTTCAGCTCGGCTTGGTCATGTCGTTGAACATGACTTCGGGCTCGTTGCATGGATGTTCATCAGACATCTCACCGGCTGTGCCACGAAAGCGACTTGAGCTGCCATCCAAGAATATCTGATGACGACGCATTAAACTCTCCCCCACTGTGTTGGCATCGGACTCATCTTGATCATCTATCATCATGTTGTGCATGATCATGGTAGCCAACACCATTTTAGTGAAGAGCGAGAGCGCCATACCAAATGGGCGGTGGAACATTCCCCAACCCTTCTTCCAGACTCCAAAGGTGCGCTCAATGGTGATGCGGCAGCGGCTTCAGTAGAAATTGAACGCAGCTTCAGACTCGGAAAGATTCACACCAGGGAGTGGAGTCACAATCTGCCCGCTGGCCTTGTACGCATCATCAGCACTTGCCAGCCAGTGATGGTGGGACAAGGGATTAGTGTGCAAATATCGCGACGGGCAAGAAGTCTCCCATGCCAAGGCATCATTAGTGTTGCCGGTTGTCTTCGTTGCCGCCCATCGAAACCGCTGGCGTGCATCACACATGGCTTGAAATACCACAGCGAAGCAGCACTTGCGTGTCATTGGTGTTTTCTCGTGCGTGTCATTGGTGTTTTCAACTTCACCGTAACGAGGCAACTCGACAGGTAAAACTATGCCATCAACACAGCCTATGCACCCGGACATCGTCTCTCCGCTGAGATCCCAAAACCACTTGGCCATGGCATCCAGCTTCTCCGAGTCGTTGAGTGGGATGGTGATCCACTTGTCTTGGTAGTGCGCTTCAGCAACGCCTTGATGACAAGGGCGACGGAGAGATGCACTGCCCCGGGAGCCACTCCGTGCATGTCCGCTATGTCTAGGTAGTGCCCAACACCAGAATAGCGGAGCGCCATTGATAGCCGCAACTCTATGGAAATCACTCCACCGCTGCCGCGCCCGCCTTGCTTCTTGTCACCTGCCTCGACGTCGTCACGAATGGCGGCGACGATCTCGTCGGCAAAGCGGTCTTTAGAGATCTTGTCGTGCCTTTACCAATCCGCGTCGTCGATGTCTCAACGGTCATGCCAGTCCATCCGCCGCCGCTTCTTGTTTGCCTTGCGGCGGACCACCTTGAAGCCACTATGCCATAACACGCGCTCAATCAGCCTCACTCTCGCGTGCTCCACGGACAAGAGTCTGCGTTGGTGGCGGCGACTGGCGAGGACGACAACGGGCGCCAAGACGTTCACGAAAAAAGCCTACCGCTCGGCGACAGCGGCGGCTTCCGTGCGATTGAACGCCACCATTGCAGCCCTGGATTGAGTCGGCATGTTCTTTGCTGAGTGAAAACGGAGGTGCTGCCGTCATTGGGTTTGCTTGCGCGAGGCTGCGGGTGTGGCTGACGGGAGCCAACGCCGCCGCTGCGCGAGAGGGATGGGCGGCCGCCGGGAGCTGGCGTTCGCAAGCTCCCCACCGGTGGCGGGAGGCCGGTACACACCCCGAAGTAGATCCAGATGAGCCGTCCGATGGAATGGAACGCCCTCTGAAACGCGTTGACCGCCGTCCATTTCGCCCACCGGAAATGTACGTTCCCGCGCAGTCGATAAGGCATGAATAAGCTCTTTTCCGTATTGCGTGTCACGGGGGCCCGTGGACCCCCCCGCGTGACTCCCAATAACACTGGTGCTACGCCTCTTTTTGCTTATTGCCTTCGCGTTATGAACTTTTCATCACGACCGTGCGATTCCCGTAACGGTATATCGTACGGCCGGTAGTCGCTAAATGAATAAGGAATGAATAAGGATGAATAAGCCCTTATTCCTTATTGGATGTCATGCAGGGGGGTCCGCGGGGCCCCCGTGACACGCAATAAGGAATAAGAGCTTATTCATTCCTTATTGACTGCGCGGGAACGTTCATTTCCGGTGGGCGAAATGGACGGCGGTCAACGCGTTTCAGAGGGCGCCCACTCCATCGGACGGCTCATCTGGATCTAATGCGGGATGGTGTACCGGCCTCCCGCCACCACTCGCGTGGGGGATCTTGCGAACGCTAGCTCCCGGCGGCCGCCCATCCCTCCTGCGTTGGGCTCCCTCAGCCACACCCGCAGCCTCGCTTAAGCAAACCCAATGACGGAAGCACCCCTCTTTTCACCCAGCAAAGAGCATGCCGGCTCAATTCGAGGTTGCAACGGTGGCGTTCAGTCGCAGGGAAGCCGCCGTTGTCGCCGAGCGGCAGGCTTTTTTCGTAAACGTCCTGGCGGCCGTTGCTGTCCTCGCCAGTCGCCGCCACAAAGGCAGATTCGCGTCCTTGCTTAACCGGGGACTCGTCACAAGCGGAGGGGGGGGGGGGGGGGGGGGGGGTCGGCTGGGGCGCGAGTTCGGCGGCTCGGCGGTCCGCGCGGGCACGGGTGTGCGGAATGGCGCGGCAATAACACTAGTCCCTTTCCCCCTCCCCCGGCCTCTAGCTGAAGTACCGCGGCCCCGACCTCCACCTCCTCGTTCGTCCTTCTCGCGCGCCATTGGAGCGTGCCGCGGCGGTGATAGCCTGGCCGTCAGGTAGGGAATGCGATGCGCATTGCCACGCCGTAAGCTATAGCGACTACTTTATTGTACAGGTAGCCGCGACCGCTACAACGAGCGTTCGTGAATAAGGTAGAGCAGGAAGCAATAAGCCTCCAAATCCGGCATAGCACGGTCACCGCTTTCCGCTTATCCATTAAGGGAAAAATCCTCGTACGAATAAGCAATAAGCGGCGTAGCACCAGCGTAAGGAATAAGAGCTTATTCATCCTTCTTCATTCCTCATTCATTTAGCGACTATCGGCCGTACGATATACCGTTACGGTAATCGCACGGTCGCGATGAAAAGTTCATAACGCGAAGGCAATAGACAATAAGTAGCGGCGTAGCACCAGTGTTAGCAAGCGCGGTACGGCACCATTACGGTGCTACTATGTCCACGTGGCGTGCTTGTACCGCTCGAGGAGCTGCATCAACCCAGCAGCCCCTCAGCAATTCCACCGTCCGCCGGAAGTTGCCGTACGCCCGTACGCCACCATGACCCCGCGCGCGGTTCCCGACGCGGCCATTCCGGGTAGCGGTACTCCCTCATGTTGCATCGCGTCGTGTGCTTAAAAGCACAAGGGGGCTTGTCTATCTCCATCTTCCCTTGTCGCGGGGAACCCACCATGGGGTCGCGCCGCGACATAGCTCGTGTCTTCGTGACATGCAAGGTCTTTGGTATACAAGCCACTCAGAAGTTATGCCCCGCGCCTAGCTAGGTTGAGGACATGTCTTGCAGGTCGCGAAGCGGTCGACGATGGACATGAGGGCACCGTGCGCCAGCAAACAGTGCCCCACACGAACAACCATTAGACTCACTTTGTAGGTGTGGGGGGGGGGGGGGGGGGGGGGGCGCTCTTCATGCCTTGCGACACAAGAGCCCCCTGTGCCGCCGGCCTTCGGCACGCCGGCAAAGAAAAACGCCATTCCCGGGCAGGAACGATCCATGCGCCAGTGGGACATGCGGCTTCAACGCGCTACTCCGCGCCACAACCGGGCTGCCCCTCGCAGCCCCACGCCTACCAACCACCGATGTGTGCCGCCTCCGGGCTCCGACGCATACAGCTGGCGCTATCGTGCCGCTACTACGTGCCGGTGGTCGGCCTCGTCAAGCCGCCGTTGCACCGTGTTCTCGGGTCAGGGCACGGAGCTGGTCGGCGACATCATCGGGCCGCTATTGTACCATGTGCCCATGGTCGCTAACGCGGGATGGACAAGCAAATGCCCGGCGCCAACGGGCCGCCACTGCGCAACGTTCCTCGGTCGCTTCCGCTGTCGTCCGAACACGCAGTCAATCGGCGCCCTCATGCCGCTATTACGCCCCTTTGCCCATGTTGCCTCCGCGGTATGGGCACGCAGCCGGTCGGCGCCAATGGGCCGCCGTTGCACCCTTTGCCACGGTTGCTACCGCAGGCCGGGCACGCAGCTGGTAGGCGCCATCGGGCCGTCACTGCACCTTGTGCCCCGGTCGCTTTCGCGCCTCGCACACGCAGCTGGTAGCCCAGAACCCTACGCGGAGCTGGCTATCGTCCGGTCCCTCCCACCCCCCCCCCCTCTCCCCGCGCCCCCCTCGCACGCCCCGCCGTGCGACGGTAGCTATTCTTTTTCCTCTGAGACGGTCGTCGCGGTCGCGCCCGGCCTCCCCCCTGCGGCCAACGCCCAAGATTGTCCGGCAATGTGCATGCGCCCCCTCCCTCTTTTGAAATGTTTACCACTAGTAGTTGAGGTTTCCCCTTTCCTCGTTTACTTAGCATGCGCGGTACGGCACAATTGCGGTGCTACTCTGTCTACGTGGCGTTCCCGTACCGCCCGAGGAGTTGCATCGACCCAGCGCCCCCTCGGCAATTTCATCGTCTGGCGGAAGTTGCCGTAAGCCCGCACAACACCGCCTCGCGCGCGGTTCCCGACGCAGCCACCATGGGTAGCGTTACTCCGGCATGCTGCTTCGTCGTGTGCTTAAAAGCACCAGGGGGGTCGTCTTTCCCCATCTTCCTTTATTGCGGCATACACGCCATAGGGTCGCGCCGTGATATATAGCGACAGCGACACCTAAACACCTACCTTCCCCTCACTTCGTTTAATTTTGCGGGTCTGCCTCGTAGGCTTTTTGGCCCCTCCCAAAACCGTGTAATGATGCCAAGCCACGTTTTCAACAATGTGCATGCATCCCCTCCGTCCCTTGAATTGCCATGTAGTATTTCCGTGGTATACCCCCTTTTTGTTTTGGTTTCTGATGACGCTAATTATGTTTGGGCTTTTTATTCTTCCATACCCGATCATACCAGTACCAGTACATGCATGATCATTGGCGTGTACAATACGACGCTATCGCCGACGCCTTCCGAGATCCTTGTGTACACGACCGGGGTCCGTATCGTTGTACGCCTCGGGAGGTGGATGACTTGTTCCAACAATCTAGCATATGGTGCCTCTCAGCAACACCGTACCCACAGATGAACTCAAGGACCATGTGCCGAACGCACATACAGCTCTCCCTGCCGGCGTTTAACGTGTCGACAGGGAGCTATGATCCCCGGAGCATGAAGCCTACGCTGTTGGCGTTCAAGACTGTGCGGTGCGGGGTCAAGTACGCTGCGGTGCTGCCCTGGGCCACGGTTGTGGATCAGTTTGAGCGCTCCCTCTTGGGCGACATACAACGAGGGTTCATTTGGCAGTGCGGATGCGGCGTGGCACAACACGGAGCCGGGACAGAAGGGCCCTCTCCTTCACACGTTTGAGTACCCGGGCATGGTGTTCGGCACAGTAGGTGAGGTGAACTAGGGGGTGCGCCGCGCTGTGCGCGGTACTATACGCCGCCGCCGCACTGTGCGTGTCGCATGCCTTGACGCGGATCGGGGTGCCCTCTCATTGCGGGGCATCACTCGGTGCACCACCCGGGCTCACCATGAGGCCTTACTCGCAAGATATTTCCTTAGGGTCCTAAGCTTGGTGGCGGCTCGAGAGCGTGCTCGCTGCCTCATCAGACGGCGCAGATTCGTCCGCCGTTCCGTTGCTTAAGCTGCGCCGCACGTCCGTGGATCACCCTCGCACACACGTGCACGCGTGGCCCGGACTCTGAACCGTGCGCGCACCACTCGTCCATCCCGCCTCGTGCGGGATGCGGGCCGCTTTTAGGCGGCTTGCTGTGTTGAGCTAGCGGCGGATTTGTTACTGGTTTTTTTGTAATTGACACCAATACACATACATAAATCCATACATGTACCGATTCACACTAGTAGCGAGAAAATACCATGTTTTCACCACATTGTGCGCTGCCAAAGCGCATATCACCTGCCGGCGTGACGCAACTTAACCGACGCAACCCCCACTCGGCCTAGCCCTAGGCAGGGACCATATCTAGGTGTGGCCAAACCCGTTACATGGTCAACGGCGGTCATGTAGCACGCGGGTCGTGTGGATCGCCTGAAGGATGGGGTGAAAGTGGGTGGTCAGCAACATAGGTGTCCTTAGGTTTCAACACGGGTAGTACCGCCCACCCGTCGGACTCGCACCTACCGACTGGCTGCCACCAAGAGCACCCATGCATCGTCATGTAGTAGAAATACCCTCCCTGAACTGTTGCATGCTGCGGGTCGGGTGGGGGCCGGTCGGTGATGCCCGTTGCCCATCCCTTGCTAGCGACATGATCTTGCGTGTAATACGTGTTGCAAGTGGCGCGACGCGGCTCGCATGTGCACCAGAACCCATCCCCACCGTCCGTAATTATCATGGCCGTGGTACATTTACGGATTCTCTAGGATCTGACACGGTCAAGCCCTCAGAGCGACCGTGTGATGGTCGCACGGAGGATGTTCGCGTCTGACACCCCCGCGGGTTTGCGCCCCCGTCCGCCACGCTGCGCATGTCCACCGCCGACAAGCAATATTAGTGCTACAACTGCGACGACCGAGCACAGCGGAGCCACCTTTACTCGCTACATAGCCGCTATGCATTTCGTCTGCTACCGTGCTCGTTCGATAGATACGCAAGCCTCTCCGCCCGCTGCCGCGTCACGCGCGCTTGCTCTCGTGGTCGCAAGATGGCGGGAGTCGGGCGGAGCCGTGCGTTTTACTTTTACGTTTTACGCAAGCAAACCGCTACTCACTCACCCCCGAGTATTGCGGTTAGGGCGGCAGTGGCTATATATGCCAACTCAACCTATGGTTGCCGATATTCTCTGGATAAATAGCGTGTGATTAGACAAGCAAAATGTGCCATAGAAACCCCTCATCAGATGCCAGGATATGCGGAGTACTGAGCGTGTTGAAATTTAGGACGTGTTGCAACTCCTAAGGCGCATAAGTTACCACTCGTCAATACAACTCCTACAATGGAGAAATCGCACGGATTCTTCCGCGGATTTCCCGACTGTACGAAAACGGTCGCCGCGCCCCGTGAGTTTTTATTCGTCGGTGATGCCATTTTTCTCCCTATGAATGGTTCGAGAAACGTTGTAGGAGCTTGTTCCTCCGACCGAACCCCTCTTCCATTGTAGGAGCGTATTTCCTCCAATAATAGAAGCCACCCGGTGACGCCACGGCGGGCGCTCGCCCCGAGCATGCCCCGAGCATGCATCACCCCCCCCCCCCCCCTACCCCCCACCCCCACCCACCCTCCCGCGCCCGGCTTGTTTCCTCGGCGCACAGCTCATCCGCGTCGCGGTCCGGGACCTTGAGGGGCGTGGGGCGCGGCAGCCTTTTGGCAGGCACACCCGACGCGCAAAGGCGGGTTGGGGGCGTCGCGCTTGCGGCCTTGCGGCGGCTGCGCCCTCGCCGCTGTGGGAGGCCGGCAGGGCTCTTGCGGCTTTGTTCGGCTCATGGGCGGCAACATGACCCGTGGGGCTGACAGCGCGGGACTCGCGGGACCCCTGTAGGAACCGCGGCATCCGCCAATAAAACCGGGACTTTCTCCGACGGCGGTCCAACACCCGTAGTTGACCCCAAGTTATGATTCGCGAATGAAAGGAGCGCGCGGGACGCGCAATACGCCCTCGAACGCCCAACAATACGTCCGCTGCGGCCTCCTCCTCTAGCTACGCATCGTCATAACCAGGGTGGGGCGGAACTCCAAATGGAGGACTTCCGTTCCGGCGGAAGTGAGTAGTTCCGCCGGAACATAAGCAGAGATTCCGCCGGAACATACTAGTTCCGCCGGAACTGAACGGAGTTCCGCCGGATCCATGGCTGTAACTGGGCTGTTTGTACGGGGCTGCTTGGCTGCTATATGAGCTGTGCATGTGTGCATGCAGGTGACACCAATGTGAGTTGCGAATTGTAAAGAATCAATATTCCATCTTGTGATGTCTACGCCCCTTGCAAAACCCGGCCTCACGGCCAACCATGCTAAGTATGCATTCTAACACATCACATGACGAAGCGGTTGTGGGTAGACGCCTCCTCATCAACACGCTCCGAGGCGGCCGGCAACTCCTCATCATCATCCCCTAGGTAGCGCTCTAGCGCCGATCCCTCATGCTCATTGCTGTCAGGCAACCCCTCGCATGCTACTGCCTGGCTCGATGGCGCGCGCCTCGTCCAGCTCCGATGGGATCACGATGCCAGCGGCAGAGAACGCAACCTTGAACGTGTCTGGGCCCATGTTCTCCTTGAGGATGGAAATATCTCCCTGGCAGCTTCCACGTTCTTGGTGATGAAAACCTGGTCGGACATCATCTCCACGCCCATTGTGTTACGCAGGCGGTGCTGGGTGATCAGCCATGCTAAAGAGATACGCGCTCACATTCTATCTGACTAACAGGAATGCAAAGAATAAGACGAGCTAGCTCAGCCACAATGATGGGGTAGAGGCCGGCCTTAGTCTTCCACCAATCTTGGAGAGAAACGCCAGCCGCAAAGCCGCCAGGCAGCTTGCCTCATGGTCTTAGCGGTGACGTATTACCGTGCCCATTCGTCCTTCACCACCTGCGGCCGGTGTTGCCGCGACAGCTCATCCAGTTCTCCGGCATCCGGCAGTTTACTGTTGTTAATCTGGTCAATATCCCTAGGCCGATTGGCCGGGGCTGGCACAGTTATATGAGCAACATCCGGTGCAGCGGGCGCAAGGGGCTGCTTGGCCGTCTGCATGTTGTTGTTCATCTCGTATAGTGCCGGAAGCATCACTTCATCCTTGTACTTCATCACAAGGGCTGATGCAGCAATCTTGGCCTAGGCCTGACCGTTACCAATCTTGACACACATGTCATGCATGAAGATGACGCCCCCGACCAAGCGAGGGTCCAACATGGTTGTTATTGCCTCTTGCCCACGTTCAAGACTGAACGCGTAGAAGGGTTCTAGCATTCTAAGTGGATACCCATGTCTTGTTGTCGTTCCGAACGAGCATCTCGACGTGACAACGAAAGCTAGGATCGGTTGTATCCGCTTGTTCATTCTCGTCCTGCTGAGCATCGGTATTCTGCTGAGTAGTGCTCTAAGTCCGGGTCGGGCGGACGACCCGGCAGTGGCGGGCGCAAGGGGGGCGGGGGGCCGTCCGCTGGCCCGGGTGGCACGGCGTGGCGGCGTCACTAAGTCATCGGCGGCATCACCGCCGTCGGCGGCGTCGGGATCGCCCTCTACGTCGCCCTCCGCTTCCTCTTGATCCTTAGGCACGTCCCCTTCCGCCTCCGGGTCGCGAGGGAGTGTAATATTGTCGGAAGCCATAGCTCATGGTGAGGGGCGAGGGGTGAGTTAGGTGTCAGCAATAACTATGGTGTGGCATGCCAGTTGTGGTGGCGCTTATGCCTCTGCCTCCCTGGCTTCTGCGGTGTTTTTCTCACCGTATAACCATATCTCGACGAGAAAACGCGATAGCAACACGCCAGAGTCGATTAGGGTAAGTTTCGATGTAGTTCCGGAGGGGGGTTCAGTTCCACCGGGTTTTTGGTCGAATTCCGGCGGTTCAGCTCCACCCGTGCCGAAACTCTAGGACTCGCCGGGACGGAACCGAGTTCCGCCCAACCCTGGTCATAACCGTACCAAGCAGCCCGCGTATGGAGACGTGCATGCCGGGCCGGGCGCGGCCTGAGCGATGCGCAGCTGCAGCAGCTGCTCATGCTTTAAGGGATGGCCGGCCCGCCGGCAGCGAAGCCCGAAGCCCTCACGGGTCATGTGACCCTCTTGAGCCGAACAAATCCGCACGAGCCCTGCCGGCCTCCCCCAGCGGCGAGGGCAGCCAGGTAGCAGGGCCGCAAGCGCGACGCGATCAACCCGCCTTCGCGCGCCGTGTGGGCATGCCAAGAGGCCGCGGCGCCCTACGCCCCTCAAGGGCCCCGACAGCGACGCGCAGAGCTGTGCGCCGAGGAAACAAGCCGGGCGCGGGAGGGTGCGGTGGGTGGTGGGGGGTATGCATGCTGGTCGGGGCATGCTCGGGGCGATCGCCCGCCATGGCCACATGGTGGCTTGTATAGGAGGAAAAGCGCTCCTACAACAATAGAAGGGGGGTTCGGTCGGAGGAACGAGCTCCAACGTTTCTCCGACCATTCATAGGGGGAAAAATGACATCACCGACGAGCGAATGATAACTTACCCGTATGTAGGGGGTGCGGCGACTGTTGTCCTATAGTCGATTAATCCGGAAGAATCCGTGTGATTTCTATATTGCAGCAGTTTCATTGATGAATGATTAACTTCGCCTTCTCCTGCTAGCTCATGTGATTATTTCAAACTTCTGCCGCCATGGCATCTTCTCGCTACCTGTATGATATAAAATAGTTTATGTGGTTTCCTCCCTTGACCTCACCGCTTTTCAGCTACAAGTGCTGCTCAGTGGTACGGGAACTAGGTACCTGTCGTTGCGCCCTTTTTGGGTGCAGCACGAGTAGACATAAAAGCAGCCATAATAGCTGAGCCTGCCATCTTCCAGTTTTTCGCTGCGTTCCACGCAGCGATGTTTAAAACTGTCTCGTAACTTGTTGCGAGCAAGGTCACCCCAAATTGTTCAAGACCACACCCGGCTCACCACCCGCCGTGTGTGATACTTTCATCCGTACGTCCGTGCGTTACCATGCAAGATGGAGAAGAACCCGTCGTTGAGCCGACGCTCGAGTCGCTACACGCAGACGTGAAGGCCCAGTCTACATTACTGCGAGAGCTTGCTACAGCGTTGGCCCAACTGACGGCTCGTGAGCGCATTGTTAATAGAGAAGGAGCACATGGTTCCGGTTCCGGGCAGCGCATCGCGGGACAGCCGACAGGCAGTGGGGGAGCCGCAGAGCGCCCCGACTTGCTAGAGCTAGCCCAGAGCGGCCGTGTCGGAGCAAAATCCGCGAGTGACGAGGATGACTACCTCGCGGTGCCAGAACTAATGCGGAGAGCAGAGTCTGGTTACGAGGCCGCTCGACCGGTCAGCCGAGTGCATGGACTCTTCCCCCTGCTGAGCACCGACCTAACGAACGAGTATCACAAGCAGGATGACCGGGGTCTGCCGGTTCCACGAGGAGTATCTATGGATGTCGTGTTTCGGCGCCCACATGGCCGCACTCTTCGTGGCTCTCGACGAGCTGCTGCCCTACGTCCCTGCTGCAAATCAGGACTTCACCCCCAACCTCGCGAGAGCTCGGAACCACGCCGAAGCCATCGACAAGGCGTTTCGCTTTCGTTTGGCCTTCCTACGGAGGCTTAATGAAGTCAAGCATGTGCACGGTGACCAAAGAGTTTTGGACGTGCTGCGAGCTCAGCACTTTCAGCCTGCTTTTGATGAGCATCTGGGTTCCGCGATTTTTGGGGATCTCATGAGGGACTACGAGCGTCGCGTCTTCGAGGCGACTGTGGCCAGCAGCGCCAAGGCAACCGCTACTGCTCGGATGGCGGAAGCAGCTGCATGTCGCGGACGTGGACGAGGACGTGGCGGTGGACGCGGGTGTGGCCGCGAAGGTGAGCACGAGTGACGGTGTGGGGCGCCTTTCGTCGGAGCTGCTGGAGATTTGCGAGGCCGCCTTTCGGTGTCCGCCGAAAAGCGCACCCTTGCAGCTCAACGGCGGGATGAGCGCCATGTGTTAGGACCTGACCCCCCCACCTTACAGACTTCATTTAGACCTTCCTCGGTGCGGCGCTTCTCACAGCTACAGCCGAGTGCGGCTCAACCATCCGCACACATGCACATGGTGGCTCAACCAACCGCCTCCCGTACCATCCTATCACTACGTCTGTCGGTTGTTACACTGCGTGTTACAACTGGTTCGCAACGACCAAGCTTCGCGCGTGTGCGTTACGCGCGTGACGGGCGCTACGAGCGCGCAGGGCGCGCGGGGCAGCCCTCCGCCGACTACCTGAACCTAGCCCCGCAAACCCGTATTGGTGCTACTGCATACCCGTCCAGCAACTACCGGCCAACCGCCGAAAACCTAACCGCTGCTGTCGAGTACTTTGCAAACATTAGTCGCCCTCCTGGCTCTCTGCCGGTAAAACGACGCACTTTTACGTAATTGACGAGCCCGAAGCTGTCGCCCATGGGCTGCTTCACTGCGATCACGACTGCAGGATGCTTTCGGCTCAGACGAAGTAGGACAGCGGACGCTCGACCTGCTCTCCAGCTCCCTCACCGCTCAAACACTCAAGAGCTACTCCGGCATATTGTCTCACTTCGCGGAGTTCTGCCACGACTCCGAGAACATCAGCCCGGTGGAGGCGACCACTGCTACTGTTGTCCGGTACGTTGCCTGGATTGGTGAGCGAGGGCACATTGGAGCCAAGTCGTTGCAACCCTACCTGTCTGCAATCAACACGTTCTTCGAGCTGCACAACCTCGACCCAATCGCCAAGGACAGCCTACACCTTACTGCAGCTAGGCGTGGGCTGATGTTGCGGCAACGACGTCTGGAAGCCGCCCCTTTGCGAGTTCCTCTGCCTGCTGATGTAGCTTACGGCTTCGTCGAAAAGGCCAAGTTGATTGTGTCTGTTCCCACCACATAGTACCAACACGACTTCCGAGCCCTCGTGGCCTCGGTTGTCAACTTCATGTTCTTTGCAAAGGGACTTACTGGCGTGTCCTGCCGAGTGCGGGATGTGCATGTCGACGATTACAACATTACCCTACAGGTGTACCGCGAGAAAGGCCGCGCTGGCCGACAGGGACCCGACGACCTGCACGTGCTTCTCCTTCCGGGGTCAGAGCACCCTCGAGTTGCACGTCTCCTACACCACTTTCATCGACAACGTACAGTCTGTTCCCCTGGTTACTGTTGCCTTGGCTGAAACAAACTTCCGGGCGGTCACCCCGAACGAGCAGTCAAAACCTTGGAATGCCGCGACAATGTCGGACTGGCTGTCTGCAGCCGTCAGGCTTGTCGGTGCTGCCCCTCCCGCCGGCACTTACTTCCTGGACCTCACACAGCCTTCGCAAGGGAGCAGCGTCTGCCGCCAACGCCATCGGAGTTCCATTGTCCCACATTCGCTACCAAGGCGGCTGGGCCACTAACTCCGATGTCGTTCTGGACTACATCGACCCCAACGTTCTTCCTTCATCTGGCGCATGGTTTCTCTTTGGCCACATCGCCCCCCTCCACCACTTCCAAGTCCAACATGACTCCGCAGCGGTGGCCTTCCCGGTGCCTCCTTCATGACCCGGCGCTATCCCGTCTCCGTCAATCCACCGCTCTCTCCGTTCGCTCATGACTGGCAAAACCAGACTCAACTTGAAATGATCTAAACTAGTTTATGGGGTTTCCTCCCTTTACCTAACCGCTTTTCAGCTACAAGTGCTGCTCAGTGGTACGTGAACTAGGCACCTGTCGTTGCGCCCTTTTTGGGTGCAGCACGAGTAGACATAAAAGCAGCCATAACAGCTGAGCCTGCCATCTGCCAGTTTTTCGCTGCGTTCCACGCAGCGCCCTCCCCGACTCCGTTTTTCCCTCCACGCGTTTCACTTTACCTTCCTGCCAATTTCGGCTATTGACATTGTAAGGCAGCCTGCGCGGCCGTTATGGCAAAACCAGACTTAACTTGAAATAACTCATCCATATTTGTCGCTGTGCCGGCGGTACGGGTACTGGCCTGGCTTTTGTTTTTTTTCACCTCCGGGACAGGACTGGCACCAGTGAAACCCTTGCCGCGTCTCTACGACAGCCGTTTCGGCAGCGATCCAGTCATTACGGAAAGCCCTGGGCAGGCGACGCTCAGCTATAGCCAACAAGCGAATTGCCAGTCCTGTCCCGGGGGCGGAAAAATGAAAACGCGAATAATTGCCGAAGCATTCTGCACAACTAATTAAAAGGCCAAGGATGGAATTTCCAACACTGTAGTTGGATCACTGGTACCAGTACAGTGTAGTTTGCCTCGCGCCGGCGCGCCGCCGCCACCGCCGCCCCTGCTTTGCTCGGTACCGAGTGGGAACCGACGCAAAATAGACGACGCGCCACGTCTCCGGGAGCCAGTGCATTGTGGCCACATCCCTTTGGTCCGAGCTCCTGACCAAGCCCCCTCATCAGTGTGCAAGAACCCCCACGGCACGAGGACGACTTCGCGACTTTCCTGGAGCCGCTAACTCTTCATAAAGTGGACCAACTGGCAGCGCGCTGCTTCTGTAGTTGTACAACCCGTACAACTGGCCGCAGCGTGCGCCGAGACAAAAATCCATCACAGCTATCACAGCCATCGCCGATAATTCCGAATCGTGCTCCAGCTTTTCCTGCCCGCGCCTTCCACCCGTCAGCACCTCCACAAGAAACATCCACGGCAGAAAACACCTGTGAATTAATCAAAATAGAGGCGCCAACATCGACAGGTCCTGCGCCAGCTTGACGCTAGAGGTGGGCAGCACCACCGCACACGGCTGATCCGCCCTCTAGTTAGGGCCCCCCTCGGCAACAGCACCTTTCGGCGGCGCCAGGTTGCCGCACTCGACTGGCGCAAGCGACGCGCGCAGGCGCTGCCAAGCGGCATGGTGTTCGGACTTGGAAGTCGAGGGGGCAAGACCCCGGAGGATGAGTCGCCTTCGGGCAGCCGGGCGCTGGCGATGGCCTCCGCCTCCCGGGCGCGCGGGCCCTCTCCGCCCGCCGGGGACGCCGACGTCGACTCCGTTCCGCCGCTGACGCTGCTATTTAAGAACCCCGTGGCGCTGCTGCACCTGGTACCGCAGCCCGCGGTGCTGTTCTCCGCGGGCGCGGTGGCGGGCGCGCTGGGCAAGACTCTCACTGCGCCACTGGACCGCGTCAAGCTGCTGCTGCAGACGCGCGGGGGCTACTCGGGCGGTCAGGTCGCGGCGGCCGCTAGGAGCGGCAACCTCTTCGGCGCATTCACCGCCATCGGCCGCGAGGAGGGCCTCCTTGCATACTGGAAAGGGAACATTCCGCAGGTGAGACTTTGCGCCCCTGTATGTGCCATGCATGCACGGCGTGCTGGGTAGTTTGGCATTGGCACTCGTAGCAGCCCACAGGGGCGGCATGGGCGGGCTAGCCTCTCTGCACGGCAGAGCGCTGCAACACTCGAGTCGGGATTTGAGGCCGACATGCGTATGGAATGCTGGCAGGTCGTGCGGGTGCTCCCTTACTCAGCCGCGCAGCTCTACTTCTACGAGTTTTTCAAGGTCCGCTTCCACAAGGACAAGGAGCGCGACCTGTCAGTTCCGCGGCGCCTGGCGGCGGGCGCATGCGCCGGCATGTGCTCCACGTTAGTCACCTACCCGCTTGACTCCATCCGGCTGCGCCTCGCTGTCGACCCCAGCATTAGGGGTATGGGCGCCGCGGCGCGCGTCATTCTCGCTGAGGGCGGCGTCGTAAACTTGTACCGAGGCGTGGGCACTGCCATGATCGGTGAGAGCTGTGGTTGCTGTTCTGATGTTTTTTTGACTTGACTTGCACTTGCTCGCTCTCTCTCTCTCTCTCTCTCTCTCTCACACACACACACACACACACACACACACGCGCGCGCGCATGCACGCACGCACGCACATGCATGCATGCATGCATGCATGCACGCTGCATGCATGCATCAATCTGATAAGAGCTTGACTGTCATTAGATGTTGCAGCATGTCAGAAAAAGGGCTGAGCTGACCCCCCCCCCCCCCCCCTCCCCCCCCTTGGCGCCTTTCCCCCTTCATCTCCTCGCTAGGCATCGCACCCTACCTAGCCCTTGAGCTTGCTGCATTTGACCTAATCCCCAAGGACCAGGTACCCGGCCCTCCTTGCCCCACTGCCTTGTCACTGACCCCTGCACGCCGCAATCACCACGCATGGCTCATCAACTCCCATCGCCGCGCCCCAGGTCCCCTCCTTCTTCCGCGGCTTCTGTGCGGCGCTACTTGCGACGTCAGTGTGCTACCCCATGGACACTATCCGGCGGCAGATGCAGATGCAGACGCGCACCACCACGCTGCCGCTGCTGGAGACCATCAAGGGGCAGTTCCAGTCGGAAGGAATAAAGGTGGACTAGAATTTCACCAAAACCCACCGGCTTGTGCACTCTGACATCTTGCATGCCAGCATGGGATGGCCGCATGCCCCGATTCTGTTCTCTGCCACGCCTCAGATCCCCCTCTGCACTCGCATCCGCGCCTGTTTACATAAAAACACGCTACCTGCCATCCGCCAATTCTGTCATATATTGCCTGTGAATGGATCCATGGGCACGCTCTCGCGTTGATGCACATATCCCCAATGCATACACACGTCCACCTCGCACCCGCACCCATAAACATATGTATATATATATATATATATATACATACATATATATGATCTCCCGATGATGTATATATATCTATATGATCTCCCGCATGGGCGAGGGCAAGGGTGTGCACCGATTGGGCGTAGTCAATTTTCGGAAAACCAGGCCTGGGGCCACTAACCCATTTGAAGGAAAAGTGTAAGAAACCTTTAATCCTCTGTAAAGGACAAGTTAAGCAGATAGAGAGAGAGAGAGAGAGAGAGAGGGAGGGAGGAACCTTACATCGAGCTGTAGGTTGTTAGAGGGCATCAAGTGATGCAATCATGTGTGGGTGGTCAATTTGACGTGGGGACAATTTCAAAGGCCAGCCCCCCCCCCCCCCCCCCCCCGCGCCCTATCCCTTCCCCTCTTCCCAGCCTACTGATCCCGCTGGGTTCCCCCCCCCCCCCCCCCCCCCCCCAGGGTTTCTACCGCGGATTCCTTCCCAATGCGCTCAAGAACTTGCCGAACAAGGGCATCCGCCTTTCTGTGTTTGACACAGCCAAAGGGGTGATGGCCACCAGCGAGGGCGCATACAAGGTGTAGCAATCCCCCCTACATCCCCCTCCCCACCCACTTCGCTCTTTATCCCCCCCCCCCCCCCCCCCCTTCTTCCCCCCTTTTCAGACTGACTGGCCCGGAGGAGGGGGTGAATATCGGAATCCCTCTCTGGGTTTGCCATGTACTACTGTTTGGGACCCCCCCCCCCCCCCCCCACACACACACACACACAAACACACAAACACACAAAAGAGAGTAAAGTTGCTTTTTATCTGAAAGTTGCTTTTTTATCCGAATACACCGCAAATATAGCACGGAATCCCTGGCTCCTCGATGCAAAATAAATCATTTCATTTGTGATCCGCGAATCTATTTTGTAAACGGGTACGGCAAAGACCCCCTTCGCCCTCAAAGTACACTCATTCTGACGGCGCCGCTCTCCTCTCTCTACCCCTTTGCAGGCGGAGCTGAAGGAGTACCACCTGAACAGGGGCGCCAGCATGGGGTACATGTCTGCCCCGTTGTGCAGCATCAACGGCATCACGCAGATACGCTGAGGAGTCGTTGCGCTTGCCGGATGCGGCGCCATTCAGCGGCACGGCATGCCAACTCTTTCCCAGCAGGTTGAACTACTACCTCCATGAACCATGGAGCTCCATCAGGTCATGCGCATCATATGCAGAAACATGGATGTGCTCGCCCTGGCACGCCCCGAAGACCAGGCCAATTAGCCCTGACTCTCTTCGTGCCAAGTTTGCATGGGTGGCAGGGCTGGCGGTCAGTAGTAATGGCGCGGTAATGGTGCCGAGACTGCGTCTGCAGACACCCAAAGTAAAGCAACATAGAGCGCTTAAGTTGTAAGGGATGGCCGCCACGCCATCATGGCGGCTGTTTATTCCCCACTATTGATTGACTGCTGGCGCGGCTCGGGTTCTCGCCTTTCGCTCATCATGGGCTACCCGATGCCCGGCAGATTTGTTGCCATGCAGCCTGCTCAGCATCAAGAAGGTTCTGAGCGCAAAAAAAAACGTTCCCTATACTGTCATACAGGTTGGATTGTTGATGAGATGCTCCGCGTTCAAAAGCATAAAACTTGTTTCAAGGCATTTACTAGAAGGGGCAGGGAAGTGTTGCTCCAATGGGATGGGGATGAAGGGAGGGGGTCCACTATCCAGTGCTAAATCCGGTGGCGTAATTTTGGATTAAGGATATAGTGGCTGAACTTCTGAACTTCATTCATATGTTGTCATCTGCTATTTGTATGGCATCCGATGAGGCAGGGGTCAAGAGGGTGATCACGTTCCTTTCTGTGAGCACATGATCGAATGCCGCTGCGCCGTTGTTTATGATGCGGCTACCTGGTGCCAATCGATAGGGTTTGCCGCAGCGGTTGCTCTCATAATAATAAGTCAATGCCCGTTTCACCATCACATAATAGCCACCGTTCATGCTGCTGATGAACGGCCTGGTGTATGGCCAGAGACAGCAACAGTAGTAAGACGCCGGTATTGCACATGTGTCAGAGAAAGGTAGCAGAATAGTGCTGAGAATAGTAGAAATAGTGCAGAGAAATATATTAGAAATACAATAGAAATGAAAATTTTATCTATTCTCTTCCAGCATATCAATATTATGCTGGAGAGTTTGTACATATATTGGTATAAATTACAAAAGCCCTGTCACAAACTCACCCCTAAAAGCAGTCCTAGGAGACCAATACATAACACAAGCCGCAGCTAAATGACATACTGCTAGTAGACTGTCTGTAACCCATGTCCCCTGCGGCCCTGTGTTTGGCACGAGGCTCACGACTCGCGTGGCGCAGGCGGCATGCTAGGCCTGCTCATGCAGGGCAAGCCCATCTTCCAGAGCGCACACGTGTGGAAGGGTCTCGGGGGCCTTGTGTGCCTGGGCCTGAACGGCATTCTGTCTCTCTTCTTCGAGGACAACCCCAACGCACGCACGGCGGTGAGCAATGAGCTGCACAACCCATGCCCCATGTTAGTCGCGTGCTCAGCAGACAGGGGGGGGGGGGGGGAGGTAAATAACAGACTGCTAGTAGTGCTGTGGCAGCAGTTCGAACCATCATATACCTTTAAGGATTACAATGTAATATATCACCACCAGCATATAATACATATTGATATATATATATATATATATATATATATATATATGTACATCGCGCAGGTGTAGTTGCTCGTATGCACGAAGCCACTTTTTCCTGTGCTGGGGCGCCGCTATGGAATATAATAAGATTCCTACGGCATGTAAAGTAGCTGTACATTACATACAATGCCTAGATGTCTCTGCCCGTAAGTAAAATGCATGGGCAGTACACATAACTCCACGCATGATGACTGTAGTAACGGAGCGTCGCCTACCCAGGGCTTTCCGTCACTGGATTGCTGCCTAAACGGCCGTCGTAGAGCCGCTGCAAGGGCTTCACTGGTGCCAGTCCTGTCCCGGGGGCGGGAAAAAAAGCTCCGCGCATGGGCAAAGGTCATCCGCGTTTTCCCATATGCTGAACAACTCATCTATACGGCTACTGACAGTAGTGGGGCGGCATGCCGCAGAGTAAGTGCTCCAGCCGCAAATCAGTCCGTCATCCGCCACGGAGCCGCCGATTGCAGTCCTCCGAGTCGCTGCCCCAGCCAGCACCTTCGTGAACGGCCCAGCTACCCCCTGTCATAGGGCGCCGCCGCCGCACCCGCTGACAGCCGGTGGCTCGGGCCTGGCGGCGAGGAGACGCGGTATGTCCCCGAGCTCCCTCCCCGCGCTGGAGGCGTTCCATGAGGGCCGCGTGCTGTGGCGGCCCAGCCCCGCCACCAGGGACGTCATCAAGACCACCTTGTCATCCTCGCCGGAGCCATCCTCGCTGCCACTGAATGCGACGTCGCCGGTGGTGGAGTTCCGGTCGGAGCTGTTTGAGGGATGGGCGGCGCTGTGGGTGGCGGGGCTGCCGGGGCGGTCGGCGGGCGGGAGCGAGGCGCGCCTAGAGGTATGGCGCGCCAACCACCTGAGGAGCTCCCATGACCCAGCTGCCTGAAGAGGTCGTGGAGTGAGATTCTCTCGGGCGAAAGCGACCCAGGGGAATATTTCACTGTCGAGCCAATGTGAGTGCATGAACGGAGGGCATATTAATAGAAATTAGCAACTACTTGGACACCCTTTTCTGGGATGCTTTCTTGCCGTCAGGCCACCTGCAGCTCCAGGCTGGCTGAGCCCCGCGCGCCGGCCCACGCAGGGCCGCTTGTCGCTGTTCACTGTCAGCGGGCGCTTTCGGCAAGCCCTGCCGATGGCAGACATCTACACGGGGCAGGTGCGGCCACTGGCACATCCGCCTGGCAAAGAGGGCCTCCAGGGGTGGAAGCAGAGCGCAATGCTGAAGGCTCCGGTGGGTGACATGCCCCCCACAGGAGTACGCGCGGCCGCTAGTCAATGTGCCGGGCTCGTGGGTTGTGAACTCTGCCATTGCCGCTGTGAAGATGCTTAGCCCGACCTCGAACTTTGGCGACACGGAGAACCCGTACGTGCTGACACCGCTGGTGACGGGCGCGCACATGGTGACGGTGAGCGAGCGGCCGCTGGCGCCGGAGGACGCGCTGCCGGCGGAGGACTGCTCCCTGTGGGGCGCCGGGTACGCTGCGTGTCCGGGGCCCGGGGCGCGACGCAAGGTGAGCTCCCCCAGGCAAAGGAGCGCCCACTTACCTGACATCACGCCAATCTGTCAGCCATCTTTGTACTGGCACGATTCAGCATATTCATTATCGGACACGGCTGCCGGCCCACCGAGAAAGAATGAGCTGTAAGACAGCGCCCTGCCTTTTGCCCATGAAAGCCAAATAAGTTATGTACGACAAACAGTCATTAAATTAAGGAAGTTCCGTGGGGTACCCTAAATGTTATCTCTATTTGCCTTTGTTAAAAGTGCGACGGCATCCACGCTGCCACAGGCCAACGGGTGCATTCTCGCCTATGAGAACGCTTATTATAAGAATGAAATTGGGCTTGCATGCGGCCCATAATACGAACATTTCGCTATAGTTCCGCTATTGTTCCATCTATATTTCACCTTTGAGAGGTAGGGCAGGTGCTTATTTGCAGTGTTGACATCACCGCGCCGGCACTCGTGGTTTGTCAGCGTTAACTCTTCCTCATCGATGCACAGGCCTTTGCCTTGCCAAGCTCGCGCGCGCTGGCCACCTTCAACACGGCGCACTACCACACCTTCCACTTCTTCCAGAACATCATCGACCTCTCCCAGCTGGAGGTCAACCTCGGGTGGGGCCTGGGCTTCGACCTCAAGCGCCACTTGGGCGGGCAGCCGCTGCAGCTGATGGCCAAAAACCGGGGAACAGGTGTCCTCCCCCTGCCACTCCTCCCGTCATGCCGCCCAGCCTTCCCCTATGACCCCAACCCTCCCGCTGTGTGAGTGCCAATTGAGCTGTTACAATGAGACTTCCAATGCGCCGCAGGGGGGGGGGGGGGGGGGGGGGGGGGGGGAGTGTTTCCCTTCCCTCACCAATCGCATTCCGACTCAGAAAACATGAAGTACTCTGAATTGGTAGGTGTATCGGAGATACACATAATAATCGGATGTATTGTGTGGACGGGTATATCCGCACAACACGCAATACACCCGCCCGTAACCGCCCCATTCATGCCACGATCCTCAGACACCCATATGCGACCCCACATACCCCACCCTCGACGACATGCCTCCCCCACCTCTGCCATCACGCTCTGCCACAGTACCCAGACTCGCGGCCTCAAGGGGCCTCCCGGAGCCGGATCCACCCTACCCCCAGCACAACCATGCGCTCAGATCGGACAATCTCGCCGCGCAATGGGCCACAGGATGAGCGCAGCGCGGGCAGTACTTGCCGCGGTGATGGCATTTTGAGGCATTTATCCTGCGCCCCAGCATCCTAGGGTACTAGATGTGCGAGCAGGGTGAGCCATTTCTCTCCATTGTTACCCGCCTCGTATCTTTTTCATACGTGAATGGGCTAGGGTGGCCCTGGGGATGATGCGAGTCGCCGCGCCCTCTGCCTCCGCCCCACCACAGGACAAAAGTTGTGGGACTTTGAGTACTGGCACAGTGGCCTCTTGGAAGATGCCAGGCGGGCGGAGCAGGGCGGAAGCTGACGCCACGGCCTGCGTCCAGTCACTTGCGTTCTACGTTCGACCTGACCTGTGAGGCTGCATGCACCTATGCCAGTCTGGCACCACTGCTTGTATGTTTTTGAGCGGCTACCACTGCGGCTGCCGCTACGGCCACCACGCGTATAAAATAAGGCCTATCTGGCTTCAATTATCCACAACAAGTGAATGACATAATTGCCGGTGACATAATTGTAACACTTATCAAGGATTTATTGTAAGGCAGTTACTGCTCCTCGTCACTCCAGCAGGGCCTGTGGGAGCCAAGAAAAGGGGGGTGGGGGGGGGGGGGGGGGGGGGGGGTATGCGGCAGGCATAGACCAGCCCCTCATGAACCCTCAGACAGGCCTATCTTTGGATACGAGTGCAAGACATGGCATTCGCTTGTTCTCACACTTATCCAGGTAAGGCGGAGGCCCGACACCTATTCATCAATGGGGGAGACAAACCTTCCAGAGCCATCCGCATGCTGGAATCGAAGCAGCGGGATTTCGCCGAGCCGCTCCTGCACAGGTACAGGGGCTCGTAGCACCCGAACAAGCTGGCACATTGAGCCCATCATCGCACCCCCCGTCCGCTGTACCCATGCGCAAGACGCTGTAGCCCAGGGTCGCATTGCCCCACACGACCCACGAAGCGGTCCCACAACGCCCCCCCCCCCCGGCCCCCACTCACCAGCAGCTTGGTGTTCAGATCGAGCATGCGTGGCGCTCTACTCCATCGGTCGCCCGAGCATGCACCAGCATGTGCGGCCGCTGTTGTGCTGGCTCCTAGGTCTGCTCAGCCAAGACCAGGGTCCCTTGCCCCGCCGCTAGAGCGCGCCCCCCTCCCCAGCATCCCTCCGTGCTCGAGCACCCCCCAGTGCGCGAAATGGGCGGAAATGTATGGCTAGGTCGACATTTGATTCAAAAGGGGAAGGGAGGGGTTAGCTGAGCTGCTGCCGGGGTCGCCTGGGCTGGTACTACTCCGCCCCCCCCCCTCCCCCCCCCCCCCCCCCCCCCCCTCCTCCACTCCTCGTTGTGAAGAAAGCAGAAGGCGGGGGGACGGGCGGTTGATCCCCGCTAGGCCTTGAGGTGCGGGAAGCACTGGAAAAAATCCAGCTTGCTGTGCTTGCTGACATGATGTTCCTTTAGTTTGGCCTCCGAGGAGGTGCTGATAAAGGTGGCCAGGCAGGTTTTGCACTGCACGTTCATCGCCTTGGCGTTGGCGGCCAGCTGGCTGCCCTTGTTCGACTTCTTGGCCTTCTCCAGGTTCCGCGCCCGCGCGGTCGCCGACTTTTGCGCGTTGCCGCCACCCATCGTTCCTACTAAGCACCGCGGACGAGCCTACCTGCCGAGAGCGTCGGGCCAACGTGGCAGGGGATAAGGTGTTTCAGTCTGCCTGTCGTGGGGCTCGACTGGTTGGAGATACCGGGGTGAGGAGCTCCGGGTGACGGGCGAGCGCGATAGAAGGGTCCGGTGGCATGTCGGCTCGGTGGCGAATCCTCCCGAGGGGTGGGGGGGCGGGGGGGGGGGGGGGGGGGGGGGTTCGACGGCACCCGAAACTCTTGATGCTATTTAGGCACAGCGAGACCTTATGCGATCCACACCGAAAGCGGACATGATTTGTGGCCGCCGCGAGACAGATAGCCCCGGCGGCTCTTCTGTGCGGCGGCCGCTCGTGCGGCGCGCCGTGGGAGGAGGGGGGGTGCTTCTAGAAATTTGACTACAAGTCGTGCCGGCCTCACCTGCACCCGCCAGCTGCAGTCCCGCGAAGCGCAGCGGTACCAAGCTTGCGGATAAGCCACGTCTCGGAAGCAATGCAGTTGCACAGCGGTCAAAGCTTGATGTCTGGGCAGGGGCAAGGTGGTAGGGGGTGTCTTAGGGGGTCTGGAGGAAGGGGGGGGGGGGGGGGGGGGGGGGGGGGGGGGGTGTCGAGTGCCGAGTGCTGTTTCGGCGGCCGGGCAATTGTCCAATGGCTGTCGGCGGTCGGAACTCCATCCAACAGCTGCCGGACGGTGCGGCGGCGGCGCGCGGGAGACCGCAGTAAGGATTAATCCTTAGTCCGTACCACAACTCGGAGCGACAGACGAGAATTCGGAAGCGCAAAGATGTAATCTATAGACATATAACTAAGAATGTAATGAAGTTTTCCCTCCAAGTAAGGACAGCCGCCGGCGCACGTACCGTACCCTGCGTGTGCAATACAACTACCGCCGCGTAGTAATCACCGCGTAATCGAACAGCGCAATAACCTGCACAGCTACCTAGGGTATGTAAGGATATGTACCACACAAATCCCCATGTGGGTTTTGCGCGGTATCCTTACATAATAATTTTAATTACATCAGGGCTTTCACAAAAGCGCACTACAACAGAACTAACAACAACCATGAAAGGTTGCCAGCAGAAGAGAGACATAAGCCCGAAACCAAGGTCGAGCAGGAGGACAGGGAGCCAAGAACCAAGAAGGAGCCAAGGGAACCACGAAGCACCTTACATAATTATGGTGCTTCTACGCGCGCATTAGGTCCGGGTTCGATCCCGCGGAGAAATAGATGATATGATATTAAAGTACTTCCATGAGCAGGCAGGTAGGCACTGGGCAGAGGGAGGCACAGCCAGTTTTGCCAAAGGACCAGTGTCGGTGAATTACATCGGCGCTGAGGCCTGGCAAGACAACCAGGATGGGAGTGGAGGGTGGGTGTTGCGCAAGCAACAGCAAAAGGGATGGACTGTGCCGAGTCCGTGTCCCGCCGAAATAGCCAGTGCTGTTGAAGGGTCTAGAGCTGCTGCCACCAACCCTCCGGTGCCGGGGATGCCGGCGGCCGATGTACGAATCGGCGCAGGAAGATTCCGGAAATTTCTGGAGCATCGTGGCGCCGATTGCACACGGCCGACTAGGGCTGGCACCGCTATAGGATTGGGGCATCACTCCGTTGTCGTTTTCTAACCTCAGTTCATACTAAACAACGATTAAAGTACTTCCATGAGCAGGCAGGTAGGCACTGGGCAGAGGGAGGCACAGCCAGTTTTGCCAAGGAAGCCGAAGGCCACAGCGGCCTGGCGGCGCGCGCTTCCCACGTGCCCGCTAGGCCGGCGTTTGAAAACAAACAACACACCGACGGATGCGCGGGCCGGCCACGCGAGCGGCGGCTGTCTCCACGCTCCCCGTCCATCGCTTGTGCGCAAGCTGCGGACGCTCCACTTGCCGAACAACGAGCACGGGTCGCGCGACGCATCGGGAGCGCCGCGGAGCCGATCGTGCAGGCGAACGCGGGACGCCAGGCTCACGCAGGGACCGTAGTGTCGCCATGACACGCGCAAGAAGATGCGATTCGGCCCCCTCTCCAACGTTTCCACCACGAGGCGCTCGAGTAGCGCTCCAGTGACACGTCGCGCGCGATAAGGTGGCCAGTAATTCTAGAAGAAAGCTCCGGCGGCGCCACACGTCGGAAGCAGTAGTAAAAACCCGGCAGATCAGCGCACGACGCGCCGGGATGTCAGCAGGGTAACAACTCGGGTGTCGTCTCGCGCAAGGGTGACGGACTCCCGCCACGCCGAAGGCAAGCAGAGGTCGGAGGGATCCGGGCTGCAAGCACCATGGACGGCTGATACCACAGGAGTGTCGGACGTCACGCTGGCGGGCGAGCAACGCGGGGCCGGCGCGCGATGGGAAAAGCGCCGGCGTGCCACGCCATACGGGCCGGCGCGGCTGGCACGCCCGCTCTGCGCGATTGGGCGGCCCATGAACAACCTAGCAGCGGAACGCCATCGCTGCGGAGGTTTAACGTGCACCGATGATGCCGAGCACACGGTCCCTCACGGCGCAGAGCACCGTGCGATTGTCTGTTGCGCAAGCAACAGCAAAAGGGATGGACTGTGCCGAGTCCGTGTCCCGCCTAAATAGCCAGTGTTGTTGAAGGGTCTAGAGCTGCTGCCACCAACCCTCCGGTGCCGGGGATGCCGGCGGCCGATGTACGAATCGGCGCAGGAAGATTCCGGAAATTTCTGGAGCATCGTGGCGCCGATTGCACACGGCCGACTAGGGCTGGCACCGCTATAGGATTGGGGCATCACTCCGTTGTCGTTTTCTAACCTCAGTTAATACTTAACAACGATGATATGATATCCCGCACGTTGGACGACCCGGCCAATGCGCCACGGCCAATGCCAATCCGAATCGCCACCGAATCCAAGCCGAAACGTTACTGGAGGAGGTCCTCCATCCTAGGGGGGGGGGGGGGGGGCGTGGGGGAGTGTAAGGATATGTACCAGTGCCTGGGTGGGCAACCAGTGCCTGGTGCGTTTTGCGCAGTATCCTTACAAGTACCGTGTACACTTATTTACATGAGCTAGCAGCAGAAGGCGATATCGGAAATCACCATAAAAAAGGACAATCAGAAAGGTCCTCATGGGAAGCTTATACCTTTATTGAGAATATTGGGGTTTGGCAGCCCTAGTTTTGTTGAGGCCGCGCGCGGGCGTATTGCTGATGACGTTACAACTACAATTACGACGCACGACGTGCCGCACCGATTGCTTTTTCCATGTAGAAGCCCCCCTCTGGCTAGATCTACCGCCATCTTCTGTCTTTGCGCTCGCCATCGCAGGCTCGTGCAACGGCTACCGTAGCTCTAGAAGATGCGAAAGTGAAAGCTTACGAAGCCCTCCATGCGACTAGTACGAGCTAGAGAGCTTCCCCCTCCAGTTTCGAGGAGCGACCTCGACCGAACGATGGCACACGACACCGAGGTGCGTCAGCCGAATTACCGACTGGCAGTGCAGCCACGACGCACCTATTCGATCTCGAAATAACATAATCATGCGGAGTAGTGGAGCTATAGGAGCGACTTTCGAAATGCGTGGACTCGGCGTTCGCCGACTTCCCAACCCGCCCAGCCGTCCAGCTGGCTGCAAATTTTCCCGCACCTGGCACCCAGCCTGCCATTCCCGCCGGTACTACCGAGTTACCGGAGGGTGGTAACGCGACTCCCGAGTATAGGAGCGCGGCGCAGCACTGGCACCGGCTACGGCCGCAAAAAACGATCGGCGAGCATTGGCCTTCCACCCGACGCCCCTTGCACCCCCACCCGAGGCCGACTTAGTCGACAACGAGCTGCGGGGTCCTCACACCCCCCGGGACTAGAGCTACCCCATAAGCACCTCATCTGCGACACATCATACCGGCATCTCGCCGCCCGGCATGCCGCCACGCTCGACGAATACCGCTCCGCCGCGTGCTCGCCGCTTACGCCTCTTGCGATAACACGGCGTGGGATTTAGCTACGGCAGCGCTTCAAACAACTCCCGCGAAGCCATATACGGAGGCCGCGCTCGCAATCTGAAGTGAGTGCTGTCGCACCCACGGCGCGATCGAGGAGGCCTCGCGTGTCCGGGTATCCTATGTCCGACACACCAAGGACGGAGGGGAGACGTCGGAAACGGACCGAGTTTTCTCGAGCCGCCTCGCCTACGACCATTTTCTCAAGCCCAAGGCCCCCATCGCGTCCTCCGACTACGACGCGCTACACCGAGCCTTCATCAACAAGACGCTCGAGGCGGTCTGACTCTCTCATGGCGAGTGCCAAGGCCGCATCCGGCGGAGCAGCGTTTGCGAAGGTCACGCCCGTGAAGCCCGACCCAAAGCTCAAGCCCCACCCCAATAACCCCAAGAAGCCGTCGACGGCGCCGAAGTAATGATGGTGTGACCCGTCGCCCCGACTCCTGCGACCCACCTTCTCTCTATATGCGTCAAACGGTGCGGAGGCAAGCGCCCGAGTGGGCCGACATCGGTGCGAGCGAGCATCATTTTCTGGGATGAATCCGCCATGGTATCCGTATCCCCGTCATCAACAACACACGACCACCACCCTTCAACCATGGCGTCTCGATGCAAGGCGCGACGCCGGACCAACTAAACTTCATGGCCGCCGAGCCATCACGTTTTCTCAAGACCGGCGCGTAGGAAAAAAGGCATTCATGATGGTGGGTGTCGCGACTCTTGGTCGTCCCCAAGCCCGGCACCAACCAAGTGACGCCTTATTATCAACTTACGACATCTCAACCGCTACTGCAAGGAGCTGAAGTTGAGTTACGAGATACTCAAGCATCTCAAGAGCCTGACCCGCGAGCGCGACTGGATGGTATCCTTCGACCTAGCGGACGGCTACTACACCCTCGGCATCAACGAGGCGAATCGCGACAACTTCATGGTGAACTACCGCGGCACGCTCTACCGGCTCGCGGGTCTGCCCACGGGCTTGCGTTGCAGCAACTACTATTTCTGCAAGCTCGCCGAGGGTTTCGTCCAACACCTACGCCCGCCAAAGCCGCTTGCGCCGTCGAACCCCGATGCCCCCCCCCCCCCCCCCCCCCCGCGCGCCCTACTCTATTCAAGCGGCCCAGACGCCGCTATTTCCGCAACACGCGCTGGAAGGGGGCGTGGATGCTGCCCTACATGGACGACTTTCTGTTTTTCGCGGAGTCGGAGCGAGCGGCGCTCGCGCTCCGCGGCCGCGTAGCAACGTTACTCGACTAGCTGGCCTGAGCCGGGACCCGGACAAGGCCAGTTGGCGGCCGGTCCAGATGTGCGAACATGTGGGCCTCGCGATCGAGACGGTCCGTGGCGAGTTCCGCCGGCACCGGAAGCAAAGTTGGCGGCGCTCTTCCGGCTAGCATCGGGCATGCTAAAGCGAGCCGTGGCCGACCGACGCTGGCTACCCGCCCGCCAGCTCCGCACCCTAGATGGCAAGGCGCAGTACATGTACCTCGCGATCCCCGCTGCACGGCTCTACCAGCGAGAGCTGCACTCCGTGCTGGGTTCCCGGGAGGGTTGGGGCAAGAATGTGAAGATGACTTACCAGTTGCGGCTCGACCTCCGTTGGTGAGTCGACGTTCCGACGGTAAACAACAGCCGCTCGATCTTCTTGCCCGCGGGGTCCGCCGACAGCAACCGTGTTATGGCTGGGGGGGCAGTGCTCCACAACAACAGCGAGGCGCGGGGGTTCTGGCAACATCCGGATGTGTAGCAACACATCACCTTGAAGGAGTTGAAGGCGGTTCGCCTCGCCGTCCTCTCTTTCTTGCCGCTCCTTTGCGGCGGCCAGGTTCTCCTGCACGAGGAGAGTCAGTCAGTAGTGGAAGTCCTCGGCCACTACACCCCCCGCTCGCCCGCCATGATGGACGAACTGCGCAAGCTTGCGACGTGGTCTGTCATAGTCAATCGACATGCCGGTAACCCATGGCTGCCCCGATTTGACCTTGAACTTGAGCATAGAAGACCGGTTGGAACGTATTCCAGCCAGTCATCATCACTCCATGCAAATTCCATATCATCGACATAGACGCCCAATATAGCAGATGTCGCCCTGCTTGAAGATGTGGATGCATGCATGGGTCTGCCTCGCACTGTATCATGCCTTTGCTTTTGAGCTACTTGATGAGCATCTGATACGAGACCTGCTTGACTGACATAGTCTATACATGCATTTGCGTAGCATACATACTCTGCCAATTCCATCATTGAATCCATCCTATATGACTACCTTTTCCCTTGCAACGATCCCGGCGTTGAGATAAGCTGCCACCACATCAAGATGGTGGAGGTAGAGATACATGGCCGCCACGAAGGTGTAAAACACATGGAGGCTGGAGATACGGATCACAAGTGCGAATGCATGTCCCACATCCAATCCATCCGTATGGAGATATTTGGGCTTGTCTAGTGATTCATCGGCTAGCACATTAGCTGTGAATACCCACTTGTTCGGCATGACTGTTCCTTCGCCAGGCGATGGGCGCGCAACCGGATCCCATGTGGGATTGTCCACTAGTCCCTCCCACTCCGCATGAATATGTGGTGCCTCGGGGTCGCAAAATCGGGTCAATTCCCTCCTTAAAGTTGCGGGGTTTTGGAACCCATGCAACTACAAGATGCCGATACGGTCAGTAGGGCCATCGGTTGGTCCATCCACGGGTAGCTAACATAGTACATCGGTATATCAGTGGGTGTCGGATGTCGCTTGCTATCAATGGAGCTAAGCGCTCATGATGCCGTCTAATTCTGGTGGGTCGGCCAGAGACGTACTCGGACGAGTGCGGTATGTTCGGTGCATTTGGTGTCATGATGTCTCCACCCTCGTCCATATCATGAGGTGCGATGTCCGCCGCATACTCAAGTTCGGCTGCGTACGGTCTCTCAAGGGCCTCAAGGATAATGGAGCAGTCCTCGTGCGGGCTGCGATAAAAGCCGCTCTCAGTCTCGATGAATCGGACGTGGACGGTGACTGTGATCCTGTCCGTGGCGGGATTGAGTACCAACCAACCAAGTCGTCAATTTCTGGGGTATCCCACAAAGACCCCGATCCGTGCCTTGCTACCGTCCAACATCTTGCGAGTTCCATTTGACACTTTGACAAATACCTTGCATTTATAGACTTGTGTCTTCTCGATGTGGGAATTAATATGTTGCCTTTAGTTAGAACACGCAATGGTGCTTCCCGACGATCAGTGTTGCCCGCAGCCATAGCGGATCGTATGTTCTTCAACCGGAGACTCGTGTTGATGGCGGTGGTCCAATACTTGACTACTTGTAGATGGAGACTGACATGTCAGTCATCCCGCTCGTGGCGCCGTCTCTGAGGGTGCCTCATGGCCTTTCAATCTTGCCATGATGATGATGATGATGACGATATGGTGCGGTCCGCTCACCCCCCCCCCCCCCCCCCCCAAGCCGCCGACCAGGTCATCCATGGCAGTGATCTCAAAGATGGAATCCTTGCCAAACCTAGTGACCGGAGCAAACGGGCTACCCGCCCCCGCCCAATATTTGAGGTAATAATGTCTGACCTCGTTGAGCGTTGATCGCATAGCGGGCGGTAGAACCTTATACGTCTCTTTTATTGTGCGCATATGTCTTTGCCAATTAACCCGAGAGATGGCAAACGACGCCGATTGTCCATCTGAACCCACCATGTGATGTGATGTGAATGAGGCCAAGAACATCAACGGACAGAGGGCTGATGCATTTGCCCGGTAGATCCATTGCATGACGACTCATTGTTGATGTCGTTGCTTTGTTCTGGAGACATGAGTGACAGGGAATGTTTCTTACAACCGCCGGGAACGCGGGTAAGGTTGGCATGCCATTATCATGTTGCGCATGTACTGTGCCCATGCCCCGATGGCCTAGTCTCTTGTGCTATAGAACGGCAACTTGCTTAACAACTTGCGCCATCGTTGGCGACATGGGATGTCCGCTCCACATGAGGTAAATCAACTCCGTCCGCCGATATCGGGGGCATCATGTAGAGTCCGGAGCAAGCACTTAAGCGCACCACTCCTGCCGCACGGGTCACAGTGCCATAATCAGCTTGGGTGGGGTTGGTGATGTCACATGGTATATGTTGTTGTAATCATGATTAGCTCAATACTCTGCCCACTCTCATTGCATTGGCGTTAATAAGCGAGGGGCAGTAAGCCGCTGGCATGCATAACACGCATGTGCCTCTGGCCAGTAGTGATGCCCGGATGCGGACCATGCCATTGCCTTCTATGGGAGTGCTCACTCCCCCGAGTTTGCCGCGACTCGATTCGTGACGAAACGATTCGAAGTCGGTATGGAAGGCCGTAACGTTCTCGGGGGCGCGTGCTTAATCCATCATCCATGCTTGCCCCACAGCATGCGCCGCTATGCACGCCGACGTGAAGGCAGCTTGGGGCGTGGGTGAGTGATCCCTGGAGAGCACTTTCTCCTCCTCGGGGGTCAGGTCGTTGCTTGACGATTCGGCATCGTCGTCGACGGGGTCCTCCGGCAGTGTTGCCATAACAGCTCCGACCGCCGGACGGTTTGCTCTCGGCTTTCGCGCGTTCGGGGTACTTGAGTTTCAGTGTTTTGATTTTGGTGCGTTGAAACGCCACCCTTGCCGAGTCGCTGACGATATCATGTGCTTCTCGCCACACGCGACGCATTTGCCAAAGAACGAGGACTTGCGGAACTTGCCGTGAGACTTCTCTTTGCCGGCAGTCGGGCATGAAGAGGGCCCAACGCCGCCGATTGTCGATGGTGCGACGGGGGGACCAAGACTTTCCGAACCGCCGTGGATACCCGCGTGATGTCGTAGCTCAGCGAATACCGCTTCGGCGCCGCACTAGTGTAGGTCGAGAGCGAAGACCATATTGGTCTTGATGGTGTTGTATTGGCCTGGAGATTCTATGCCCGTTAGAACAACTTGGATGATCATCGACAAATAGCGGAGTCGGTCGTCAACAGCCAAAACCGCGTCGTACGCAGTCACTGTCGCCCACGTAGCGTCGAGTCACTTGACGAGTGTCTCCTTGGATTCGCCTAGAGGTCCCATCACCTCATTTATGAGATTCATCGTGAAATGCATGCCCCGCCTACTGTCGAGACGATGGCAGAGGTTGGCCCATGCCACATCGCCACGGTCGGTCGCGGTCGAGTCCTTCAGCAACCGCAGCTGGGACCGTGCCTCGGTGTGCCCTAGTGTCATTTACCCTAGTAGATTGTACTTATACCCCTCTACTGCCGGCCGGGTTGTTATCGGGATCATCAGCCCCCATGACCATTTGAGCCAATACCTCGGAACTCTTGCTGAGAGTGTCGAACAACACGAACGCCTCTTTATTCCATTCAGCGAATCCCATGGGTCGAGTCAGTTTCGGGGGGTCAAGTTTTACACCACGCGATATCTTGTCCATTCCGCGGTTCGTGCCTTTCTGCCAAGAACCCCCATCCGCCAGGTTGGCCACACTAAGCGTCGGACGACGAGCTGCGGGTGAGCGGTATGCTTCCGCTTGCAGCCCCCGAGATAACTGCCTTCGTCGGACCGTCATTCGGGCGGCGCCGTGGCCTTGGGGTAATAGCGGTGGTTGCTTGAGGACCGATGCCAACAATGTGGTGCATATCGTATTATTGTTCATTGAGGTACATCGCCAACTCGTGCTGTAGCTCGGAGTATTGCTCTAGACGTTGCTTTAGTTATTGTTTGAGCTGCGTTCGTATCTCGTGCTCGGAACCTCTCGGAGTGCCGAATCCGGGAGCAAGGGGCCCCTCATCGGTTCCGGATCTAGACTCCACCATGCCGTCTACCATCCATGCAGCTCGCGGGCTTGCCCTGGCCCACCGCGATACCGCTCGTGTGGGCGACTGCTGTCAAACAATGTAATAAATCAACTTGAGCGAAGCAGCTCGTTGCGGTGCAACATGCGCTGCATGCCGCGGCGGTGTTGCAAAAGAAATCGTACGCGGCGCGATGCGCCCGGCCGGTATTTCAAGATTTGTTCGCTGTATTTTATGGGAGACGAGTAGCCGCGGGAAGTGTTGTGCACTACCACCAACATGCTGGATGGCGGACTTACCAAAGCGCTTGCTCAGCCCACCCATGCACCCTCTTATTCCGGAGATGTACGGGGATCAACCCCAATACGGGATGTTTCAAAGGAGCTATCATATGGCAACACTGCATGTTCACCATAGGACAAGTGGCGCATAGTGCTTGCATGTAGTAGCATGCTGGCTTATGGCACCGGCTACCACCTGTCGGTGCCTCACTCCGCTGTAACCCACCAACACATATGGTCTCCCAGCCGACCCCCTGCGGCCGGCCGCACCCGTCACCCCGCCCCGTCAATCGGCAACGTGCACCAAGCAATAATAACACTCGTATTTCATACCCGGTAGTTGATTTACGAATTGAACTTGTACAAGTAATACATGAGCACGATATTATTAAGTAACATACTGATACTGCATGAGTCAAAAGTGATAAACGGGTAGGTCTTACTCCCTGCGCAGGCTGCACGCCACACGTCGCCCAACTGATTGCCGCCATGTGGGCATATATCCTCATCTTAGTCATATCGACTGCGTAACTCACAGCGCCACTCGATCCAGCTCGAACACCACCCCCGCCAGCCCCTCCCAGCAGGCAAGGGCAAGGCAGCCGCATCTGCCAAGCACACGAAGAAGCAGCCCATGAGCCGTAGCCGATCAGGTGGCACCACCCGCACCGCGCCTCTTTGGCACTCACGACTCCGACATCGAATGGGAACCGGACGACGAAGCAGCCCAGCCATCTGGCGGCTCGCATCAATAACTGCCGCGCGATCCACCGCAGCGACAAGCAGGCCAGCTCACTCAAGAACACCGGCCACTTCTAACCTCTGTGACCGGTGCAGCTACTAAGACATCACACAATCATGACAACACCGCCCAAAATATAGGATGTCCCCATCGCCGATTACCACAACCCGCCACATACAACAAATACTCACTCTCATGAAGGAGGGCATCGCAGCCCCCACTAATCCTACTAGCCGGCTCAGCGGCGTATAAATACTGAGCAACACGTAGCTATTCGGTCAGCCCCTTCCCCCATCTCACCTTAGTAGTTGTAGGCGGGACGCTTCGGCTGATAAGCTTACCTGCTGAGCTCAGAATGGGATAGGACTGACTTAGGTAGGGACAACTGAGGGGCGCTGCTGTCCTAGCTACAACCCGCTTGAGGCAGGAGGGGCTTGGACACACAAGAGGATGGCCGGTAGCTTGAGCTGTAATTACACCTAGTGTTCCCTAGCATGGTTAGAGATAGCATGCCCTGAGAACAGCTCGGTATGGGCCAGTGGACGCAGCAAATTAGCATATCTAATCAATTTCAATTTCAAACTCAATTTCAAACTCAATTTCCTCATCTTCCCTCGAGCTAGCCGGCCCTCATAATCGCACAATGAATGCGATGGCCTATGGTGGACATATACGCATTTACATATAGAATTGGTGAAATGCTGCTACATCTTGCTAGATGCATGCAAATGCGTTACATCGCTTGTATGCGGTGTATACCTAGGAATATCTATTTTCTATGCCCTACTCTGAAAACATGCGGGGTCATGTTGCGGCTATTTGCGTCGCGAGCCCATGCCCGCGTTTGGCGTATGCGCTTCACAAGCTAGCGATACCTTCCCTCTACCGCTCCCCGGAAAAAACGGAAACTGCCGGTTGGCAATAAAATGCGCAAAAAACGCAGTACAAGCGCGCGGTACATAAGGTGACAGTGTGGCTGCAAACTGTGTGCGGCACTTAGTCGCACCCGCACCCGTGCCCCCTAAGTCCGCGCTAAGTCCGCGCACCCTGGTTCGCACGTGGCGGGCCCGCCTCAGTCAAGCGAGGAAATCTGCCCCCTGCGAGAATCGAACCTCCGCAAGTTCGGGCGTGCGCGCGTACGAAGAGCGCCACTTAAACGCTCAGGCCGCAGCCCGAAAGTAACAATGATGCTTTGTTTTGTTATATGTACTCATTGCCGAACGGCTTGCTGTGCCGCGTGGGGCACCGACTTTGAAGTGAAGCTGTTGAAAAATCCGCTAATTGCTTTTGACGCATGTAGTAGAACATGCCTGGATCTACCGGTACCCTAAATTGCGGGTGCCTTGACCACGCGATCTCGTCCATACACACATTAGCGACTACACCATAGTATCTCACATATGTACATATATGCGCCCGTGATCTTGATAACTTAGTGACATTTATTTATAAATAGAAGTCTACATACATTGATATGGATGCATATTACGATGATGTGGTGATATGTATGTACACATATGACGACACAAATGGCATTTATGCATAATGTATGACGATGACAATCGCAATAGCAGTGCCATAGTCATCATCGCATCATCGCGTCGTCCGCGCATCAGCCCCGAAGTTGCATCGGCCATCGGACATCGGCCGAAGTTGCCCCAACACTTGACCTCTTGCGCCAACTTCGGTCGTAGGTATGGCATAGCCCTCAGACCATTGCCTCATTCGAACCCCGATGAAGGGCTATTAATGCATATCAACGGGGTAATAAACCCAGGACTACACGCGGAGCCGATATTGCCGAAATACATCTATCGACCAGGAATCGAACCCGGTACTTCTCGCATACAAAGGATGATACGAGACGACCGCTCAACGTTGCGGGTGCTTGGCAACTACGCATGCACCCGTATGGTTGTGACAGAGAGGCGGGAAGGGATGGGCGAGGTGGCCCCCCCGGGGGGGGGGAGGGGGGGGGGGGGGCGGGAAGGCCTGCTCCGCGCTCTCTGCCTTGCGGAATACGAAGCGGCGGCGGCGGTGTAATTCAAACCTCTATATTTCCGATATGACTATATACCTACATTTTATTTTCGTGGTGTGCGACTGCCGTGCCGAAATCGTTCATTAAAAAAAGGTTACCTGTAGTAGCACGTGCGGAGAATAATCGGGCCATGGTCCGCTTCTCGTGTCAGGATTGGGTATATGGATAGCTTTTTGCAGCTAGCTCATGAAATTTAAAAGGTTACATGGATAGGGTCAATAGAACGCAAGGAAAATACTGTAGGTCGCTACCTGGGAAGGAGAAAGCGTATTCAGGTCATGCAACCACTAGGATGCCTTGTCAACCGAGCGGACAAGGAATGCACTGCATTATTATCATCGTCACATAGCGACTAGGTTCAACAAACGGAGTAACGTGGTATGCAAATTAAAGGATTAGTCGCAAGTGCGGGTACATTCTATTATGGATTTAAACTAAAGTAAAGTTCGCCCCGGGACATCGGCCGAAGACGCCCCAGCACTTGACCTCTTGCGCCAACTGCAGTCGTAGGTCTGGCATAGCCCGTAGACCATTGCCTCATTCGATCCCCGAAGGACTCATGCATCAGCCGGGGAAACCCAGGACACGCCAGGTCGATATTGCTGAAAGAACATCGGCCAGGAATCGAACCCGGGACCTCTCGCGTACGACGAGGCGACCGCTTAACCGAGCGCACTATTAGGGATTTATCATGCATTTCTGTCGTCATTGTCAGCTCCCTGGCCTCATGTAACCTTGGTTTCAGGCCTATATTTCTCTCTTTTTTGCTGGCAACCTTTCATAATTGCTTTTTGTTCTGTTAGAGGTCGCACATGTTAAAGCACTAATGTAAAAAATAATATTGTCGCATCGGTATAGCGAGAAACGGCCCTATCTTCAACACATTTTTGGCTTCCTGCCACCACCTGCCCTGCCACAGGACCCAGGAAGCAGCTGCAATGGCACAAACCCCACCGATCCAAGCCATAAAGCTGCCCTAGGTGTGGGCGGTCGGGCGTGGTCAATGGTGCTCATGTAAGGGTTGCATGCCCATTGGCTAGCCGCGTGGGTTAGGGCAGGGGTGCAGTAACCCGGGCGGCCCTATCTTTCAACACTTTCGACATCTCCACTGAGCCAGCCCTCTTTGCTGTGCTCGCCGCTCTATCCGCCTTGGTACATACTGCCCCCCCCCCCCCCTCCGGTTCTGAGTCCGCGAGTCCGTATGCTGGGCTGGGGGACGCTTGATGAGTGGGTGATGAAGGCGGACGAGGGCGGGATCTCGGGCCGGGGGGGGGGGGGGCTGAACCTTACAAATTCGTAACACCTACTTGCTACCAGTTCAGCCACTCGTCGTCCTCGTCTATGTAGGCAGGGTTCAGCTCGTCCTCGCCCTGTTCCCCATCCTCCTTTTCCTCCTCCTCTATCTCGTTCTCGCCTTCCTCACTGTCGCTGCTATCAAAACGCTCATTTTGTCACGCGCATCTTGGCGCTCGCGCGCACTTGAATCTTGCCCTGCGGCGATCTTAGCGTCCGCAACCTTGACGTGGGCACCTAGCACACTCAGCTCAGCTTCAGCCACGGCTTCGGCTAACTCTGTCTTGCGGCACATAGCGTTCGCCACCTCCTCCTCTGCCTTGTTTACTTGCTGCTCCTTCTTTTCTTCTACCTTCGCTGCTGTCTCCAAGGCAGCGCCAACCCTCTGCAAGGTTGCTGGCGTCACCTTCTTGGGTAGCTTGGGTTCGGGCTGGCCACCTGCTGCAGCCTGCAAGGCTCCTTGGAGCGTTGCATGCGCGGGGTTGTCAGGGCTCTCTTCTGCGCTGAGGGCTGCAGTCAGCGCGCACTCCGCCGCAATAACCTTAATGTGCCCGCTGGATAAAAATCCACACATAAATGTAAGATGATAATTGCAAGTTTCCCATGCCATCTTTTGAGCTGGTAGAAGTCGCTAAGTGCAAGCTAGCTTACTCACCTGAAGTTGTCAATGATCAGCAATATTTTGCCGGTGCGGCGTAGTTCCTCTGTGTAGGGCAGGAACACCGTCTCTACCCAGTAGTGGTGGAGGTCGCCGTCCATCCACGCATTCTTCTGTGTTGTAAGCTCGGCGTCCCTCAGAATGGTGTGTGATAAGTCTAGCTTGCCCCACCAATCTGGCATGTTTCTCCCTTCACAATGAAAAGAGGTGGAAGCTGTGTGCCATCAGCGACAATGACAGGTAGAATAGTGATGGAGAACCGCGATGCGTTCTGCAACGTGTGTGTACGCTTGGCCCCCTTCCTGGTGATGACCCGCTCCACTCTCCCATCAGGTCTAAAAGAGGTCTCATCTAGATTGAAGATTCGGCTAGGATCCAGCGGACCATGTTCTTTTTCAAATTCAGCGATGGCATTGTATAGTGTGAGCATATCCTTTCTGGTTACAAGCCATCGCTTGGGGTCTAAGCGGTCAGCTACCCGCGCACGCAGCTCAGGGTGGCGGCGCATGAAACCGCGAAACCATTTTCTAGACATCTTCCCTCGTTTGATCCAGATCTTGGCGACAAAGTCTTTATCATAGCCTTTTTAATGATGTCCAGCGCGTGCTTCTTGACGGCTCGCTTGCTTAGCGCCAGCCCACGGTCTGCCCATATCAGGACGCACTTTGCCAGCGACGATTCGTCCTCACGGGTCATGGTTGTTGGGCGGGTTCCAGCAGCAACAACAGGAGTCTTGCCATGTTTCATAGCCTCTCTTGCTCTCTTGACAACAGCGATAAGCGTCGTTCTGTTCACGCCGCAGCTCTTTGCAGCTTTGGCCGGCTTTTCGACACCAGCAAGAACAAGTTTGACAGCAAGCTCCAGCGCGCGCTTCGCCTTCTCACCGACGTTGTAGTCACCTCGAGCGTTAGAGGGGTCACTCGACTGACTGAGGGGTCCTTTACGAGGTCGACCTCGCCCACGTTTTGCGTCGGTGGCGGCCTTGCGGGTTGCCGTGTGCTTCTTGGGTGGGCGGCCAGACGAGCGCGCTGAGAATTGTCCCGACCTTTCTCTCGTACAACTGCGTATCGCGGCGCGCGATGGCCCACCCGCCATCGAGCTGGCTGACTGGCGAGCCTGCTATGTCGTCCCCCAGGGACTTGGGCACCCACGCCCCGCCTTGACCGACTACCACGCCTCTAAGCGGCACTGCAAGGACGGTGGTGAGAGTTAGTGGCGACGCACGGCCACGTGCAACCGGATGGTCCTGATGTGTTGAAACGCGCGCCCGTATTTATTTTTTCCGCGACCCCCATCGCTTCACCCCTGCCTGGCACATACCAGGAAAGTCCATCGGGGGCGGCCCTCCGCCCTAAGGTAGCCCTACTCAAGGGCTATCGGACGCGCCATAGACAGCTCCTAGTAGTGGCCCAACGGCTGGACAGCTAGGGCTTCTAGGGAAAGTGTTGAAAGATAGGGCATGTTGAAAGATAGGGCATTTTCTCGCTACCTCCTATACCGGTACTCGCACTGACGGTTGCTGCCCTGGCGCTTCATGCACTGATGTAATATTCCCCTACCGCATTACTCGAATGGGCCGACGCCCAGCAAACTACGGGTAGGGCGGACCTTTCGTGGTCAGTGCCGGGTATTTTGATGTCAGTGTTTTAGACGGTTATCCAACAGTGTTGGAATTTTTATCGCTAGACGTTAATTAGTATTGCGGAATGCTTCGGCAATTTGCTTGATGACTATAACCGAGCGTCGCCTACCCATATGGTTTCCGTAACCCCCTTTTTATGATGAGAAATACCTGAGCCGTAGCGGTAGCGGTAGCCGTGCACTGTACTTTCCGCTACACCGCACTATACCGATTAACACCTGAGCGGTTACTGTTCAACCCGCGAAATGTTACATAAACATGGCCCCATTTGTCCGAAGCTGACGTGGCACAAAGCGGACGTCCGTGGGGGTCGCACGGCCATTTCTCTACAAGCCCCCCCCCCCCCCCCCCCCCCCCCCCCTTGTTGGAGCCCCGTAGGTTGTCGGTCGATTGCGCGCGCCTCACGCGCGTCTCGCTCGCGGAGTCATACCGACCTGCTCTCGTCGCCAGAGCTGTGGTTTTCAAACCAGCTTCGACGGGAAACATCACCATGTCACACCGCGCAGCTCGCCACCTCGTCGCACTCACTCAGCCTCGAATCGACTATCGTCACGAAGGCACATCGCCAGGTTCATGCGACGTTCTGTGTCTGGATATCTTTCGCCGAGGGCGCCATGGCGACTCGAATTCTGGGGAGAGGCAGTGCAAGCGTTGGGGTGCCTTGTTGGCGGTGGTCGAGTGGGCGCATCAGGCGGAGCGGTTGGCTTATTAGCTTTGAGTTTGAAATGGCTGCCACTCACGCGCGCTGGGACGCGCCGGCGACGCGCGGGGGTCCACGTGCGCGCGGACACCGGGAGTGGCGAAATATTCCGTATTTCTGAAATACGGGGAACTCCCGCTGGGGCAGCTCCTGCCGAATGCTGACGTGGAGCGGTAGCGCGGGCTTTAACCGGGCGGCAACCGAGAACAAGGTATTTCTCATCCTAAAAAGGGGGTAACTGGATTGCTGCCGAAACGGCCGTCGTAGAGACGCTGCAAGGGTTTCACTGGTGCCAGTCCTGTCCCGGCTCGGGGGCGGAAAAACATTCCCCTACCGGTACCTGGCAGTGGCGGCGACGGGAAAAATTAGTCGCTAGTCGCTACTGCTAAGGATCATATTTTTTTCGCCCCCGGGACAGGACTGGCACCAGTGAAACCCTTGCAGCGTCTCTACGACGGCCGTTTAGGCAGCAATCCAGTTACGGAAAGCCCTGGGTAGGCGACGCTCCGTTATAGTCATCAAGCAAATTGCCGAAGCATTTCGCAAGACTAATTGGAGGCCAGTGACGGAATTTCCAACACTGTTGGATCACCGTCTAAAACACTGCCATCAAAATACCCGGCACTGACCACGAAAGGTCCGCCCTACCCGTTTGGGCGTCGGCCCATTCGAGTAATGCGAGTTGGGGCAAGCCCCAACCCGCGGAGCAAAGCATTTCGGGAGTGCGATACATGTGCAACAAAAAAGGCAATGTGAGGGAGGGCCCGACGCCATAGCTGGAAAATTTCCCATTCCCAGTAAAATCCAGGGCGCCGTGAAGGGAGGGGGGGACCCCGCCCACAATAAAGGCAGTTAAGTCCTCAGGCGTTGACGCACTAACCTGACTACTAATACAATCCCTGAACTCCGGAACTAACAACCCAAAATTATGACGGTGAAACCCCCACCGCGGGCACTCCACCAACATATGTTCGATAGTCTCAGATTCACCTCCGCCACATGCAGGGCAGTGTTCAAGGAACCGCTCAGGCATGGCATGAATCCGGGCCAATCGGCGGGCAGTGGGAAATACTCGGGTGCGTAATTGTATCATAATGTGCAACCCGGCCACAACCCCCGCGGGGACACCCACACCGTACTGTGGCAACGGGTTTGACGCATAGGACGCCTGGACATATATACCCCAGGTGTTACTGCGTGCTAACGATACCGACGATTCGTAACGCGCCCACACCGATGCCTTTACTAGTTTAGCGGCATCGCGCGCGGCTAGTGACCTCCACTCAAGTGGAAGGTGCGCCCCCTCAGCTAGCCCTACGTTCGCCCTAGCTAGTCGATCTAACCACCGCACAGTCCCCGACGTCCACGTGTTAGGGCGCGCCCGACTTGGCTGATCTACTAAATGGGTTATACATGTATTCAAGTCGGATGCTTTAAGGAACGCCCGAGCCCGTGCCGCAGCGGCCGTAGCCTCTATGGGCGCAATATCCAATTCCCGCATCATCGGTGCAGTGGCTACCCCAGGGGAGTTTTTACCTACCCCAATGAGGCAACGCAAGCACTGATTGAGTACAGTTTGTAATTCTAAGGATCATATTGCCGCTTTATAGCTAATATGAACCACGCGGCGCGGACGAAAAAAAAGCTGGTGCCTTTCGTTTGCTGTGCGCGCGCGCTGCTTACGCGCGCCGTTGCGCCTGCTACAGGTTCCGCGGCTCGGAGGTCGAGGCGCGGCCCCGGCACTGCCGCTACGACTGCGTGCCGTGTGTGATCGCCACGCTCGCTGGGCGACACTGCTGGGAACACTCCCACCGCGCCTCCGCACCCGTGCCCCTTCAGCCGCACAGGCCACTGCGGCGCCTTGCTCGCCCCGAACGTGGCTGTCTGTTCAGCGGCGGCGGCGGGCGCAGCGCATCCGCGTTCGAGTGAAGGGAAGTGACATTAAAAGGGCGGCCGCGGGCGTGACCGGATATTTTCGGGGGGTAAAGCCCTCGCGCGGCGGCGACGGGCGACTCCCTTGTGGGGAGGCCCTGCCATGGTGGCCCGCTCTACCGCCGGGCGCGCCAGCCTCGTGCTGGGGGCGCTCCTGGCGCTCGCTTTCTTCTCCAGCGGCGTCGACGCGCAGGCCTTTACGGTCGACGAGGTGAGCACTCCTCCGCATGCCGCTCCCCGCATGTCCCGGTAGTTAGTACTTTACTCAGGAACTGGGCGTGGCAGCCATCATCACCAGCGCGTGCAAGGATGGCCGCATGCCGCCGCCACCGCAAGCCGCCACGCCTGCGATGGAGCCCCAATCGATCTGCATCTGTCCCGAAGTAGCGCAAAGGGCGGCGATGCAAATAGCTGCCCCTGTCCCGAAGTAGCGCAAACGGCGGCGATGCAAGTGGGAAGGCCGGAATATATATATGTGTGTGTGTGTGTGTGTGTGTGTGTGTGTGCGTGTGTGAGAAAGAGACGGAGGGAGGGAGGGGGAGGATGGATGGGGGGAGAAGGGGGGTATTTAGAGGTTGAGAGTGCGCTGCCTGTATACGAGATATGGTGAAGATGTGTATATTTACCTATCCTGGCGCCAATCAGTGGAAGCTGTGGTGGCAGTCCTGCCATGGTGCACGCGCCGCGGCATCAGTGGTGGGTGGGTGGGGTTGCCAAAGGATGATGGGGAGCAGCCGGCACTGAGCCGCCATCGCTCGCAGGAGGACGAGATCATCTTCTCCTTCGACTGCAAGATGAACGTGGTGTGGCGCGCGGCGCTGAAGAAGTACGCCTTCCTGGCTCCTGACGTCGCGGTCATGACGGACTGCACGTTTGAGGACTACATGTGGCACCACGTCATGGTCGCTGTCAACGACGACGGTGTGGGGCAGCTGTATGTGGACGGGGAGGTGCAGTACCTGGAGACGCTGACCGGCGTGCCCACCGGCCAGAACTTCACCACATGTATGTACCCCCGCCTCGACGTGCCAAGCCCGCTGGAATCCCCCGGCTCCTGCTCAGCCGTGGACGCCGCCAATTACGCGCCCACCTGCCCCTTCACCATCGGCGAGAGCTGCAGCGCCGGCTCCGTGCTCGGCCAGTCCGTGCTCGGCTTTGATGGCCTGGTGGACGAGGTGGTTGTGTATAACCGCGACGTGTCGGAGGGCGACGCGGAGGTGGAGGACATCATGTTCAAGATGCCACTGTACCTCCAGCCGCGCGAGACGGTGGTCCCCACCGGCGTGCAGAAGGACCTCACACTTGGCCGCGTGATGTACGCCAAGTTCAACAGGGTGCCGTGCGCGCTGCCGGACATCGCTGTCTCCAACTCTACTGATGCCTTTGACAACAGCGGGCTGACTGCTTACAGCCAGGACCCGGCCACCGGCATCTACACCTACGATCTCTTCGACGATCGCGTCACCATCGACCAGCTGGGGCGGAGCGCACTCGTGTACACCGGCGTCCCCTTCAAGCCGCCGCAGGTGGTGTCTGTTGCAGCGGGCGGCGTGGAGGGCGCGCTGCCGCTGGGCGGCAAGGGCGCCACCAAGCTCGTCGTCAGCGGCGCCGGCTTTGCCAAGTCGCCCTTCGCCAAGTGCGCGCTCATCCAGCCGCGCCCCAACGAGCGCGAGCCCGAGCCGTCCTGGGAGCCGCTGTACGGGCCGGGGCCGACGCCGAGCGTGTACAACCGCTTCTACCTGAAAAGCGACGACACCAGCGTGGACCGCGACGGGCTGACCGTGTACAGCTACACCGACACTGGTTACCTCGGCATCAAGACGCACCGTAGCACCGTGTCCCTGTCCTCCGCCTCCACCGTGGAGTATGAGGAGGGCCTCACCAAGAACGGCCGCATCCCACCGTACTACCTGGACTACGGCATCCAGAAGGTGCCCTACCTGCCGGTGCAGGGTGAAGCCGGGCCCCGTTTGGCGTGGAGTATGTACGAGCAGGTAGAGTGCGACATGCCGGCGGCGGCGTTCCCCTCCGACCGCTACGACCTCGTGGTGTCCAACGACGGTGGCATCACCGGCGCCTCCTCCGGCTTCGTGGAGGTCAGCGAGATGTCGATGGCGTTTGAGGGCGGCACAGAGGTCACGATGCCACGGCCCTGGAACGCGTGGCGGCCCTACGCGGTGTCCTTCTGGATGCAGGCCAACGTGGCCACCCAGGCCGGCGCCGTGCTGCTGGACCTTAACGTCGGCTCGCAGGTGCTAGCGCGCCTCACCTACTCGCTCAGCTCCGCCACGTCGGGTTTCCTACTCTACGCCAACGGCGACCCCGACACCAACGACTACGACCAGGGCGGCGCCGCGCTGACCAACAAGCCCACCGGCACCGGCGCGGTGCTGTCCGTCTGGCATCATGTCATGCTGCTCGTGGAGACGCGTATCAGCGGCACGCAAGTCACGGTGTTTGTGGACGGTGAGGCCATCTACGGCCCGGCGACGTCACGCGTCGCGCAGCCGGTCCCCGGCCTCCTTGGCGCAGGCTTTCGTGGCGCCATCGACGAGTACAAGCTGTTCAAGAATCCGCCCGCCCCGGCGGCTGTGCTGGCGCGCGCCTTTGTGCGCGAGCCTGATGGCGCATCAGAGCTGCTGCAGTACTACCGCTTCAACAGCGACCTGCAAAACTTTGCCAAGGACGGCAACGGCGTTGCTGCGACCTGCGGCGGCGGCCCCACCTCGTGCCAGTACAAGGCGAGCACCGCGCCCTGGGAGCCATCCATCATCTACGAGGTCAACGGACAGCCATACTCCGCCAAGGGCATCTCCAGCATGAAGGGCGGCGAACTGATGCAGATCTCGGGCTACAACTTTGCGCTGTCGGAGTTTCTGCAGTGCAGCTGGGGCCCCGCGACGCCCGCAGAGGCGTACGAGATCAGCGCGACCTTCCCTCGCGGCACGCAGGGCTGCAACGACGGCGTGCCTCTGGTGCCGGGCGCCCCAACGCCTGCGCCAGCGGCGCCTGTCAACAGCGGTGGCCGTCGCCACCTACTCCAGACCGACACCGGGTTCGTCAATCAGGAGCTCCTGGGCCGCCCCGATGGCTACGAGTTTGTTGTCTCCGGCTCGGACGTCTTCAGCATCGCCGCCACCCACCAGACTTCGCTCACGCAGCTGCCCGCCTCGAGCTCGGCGACGGTGCAGTGCATGAGTCCCGTGACGGAGCGCCTGGAGGTAACGCAGTTTGCAGTCATCAATGGCCGCACTCTCACGCCGGTCGACTTTGAAATCTCAGAGGTGGGCGCAGAGTGCGACGGCATCGACGACTACATCACCATGAACGCCGTCGCCGCCAGCATGAGCGGCACCAGCTACGCGTACGGCATGTGGGTGTTCCCCTACTCGGCGACGCGCCCGCACGCGGACCTGGAGGTGGAGGCCTCTGACCTGGTGTACGACAACTCGGGCCCGATCCTGAACAGCGGCCGGCGCCTCCAGTCCATGGACGGCCCTGCGGAGCGCTTGCCGTCCGACAAGCGCCACAGCCCCATCCGCAGGTGCGTCACCGGGCCGGGGGCATCTACCCACCCCAAATAAGGCGCACTGGTCTCCCCCGTTCGTACCATCCCGTGTTATTGAACACGAGTGTCGACGTGGTGATAACAGCACTGCAAATAAGAATCCGCCCTATAAGGAATTGGAGGTCAAATGTGGACGAACCTATAGCAGATCTGCAACTGTTCTTATTATAGGTTGCATGCAACAAGCCCAATATCCGAGTCTTTAGAATGAAGGGTCTTAATAGGTGCGTCGGCACCGAAGTAGGCAACACCGCATGTATTCGGCCCGTCATTATGAGAGCTGCCATTATTGTTGTTGTTTTGGCGTCAGCAAGGGTGGGTTTGTCAGGGATTCCAGAGTGCTTACATAATGTCCGCTTCTATGCCTCCTCGTGTGTAGGTCCCTGTTGGGTCACATGGCGCCAAGCTCGGTGTACATGCACGCGCCCGAGACCACGGTGCTGGCATTCGAGACGCTGGACGGCGACGAGGCGGAGCGCGACAAGTCGCTGCTCATGTACGATGGCGTGCGCTTTTTCTATTATGACTCTCGCATCCAGGACGCGTACTCCTCAGGCGGCGGCAGCGAGCCCGGGCAGTGGCACTACGTGTACGTGCAGGTGGACGACGAGGGCAACGGCGAGCTGCACGTCGACTGCAAGCGGACGCAGACCTTCACCACCACCAGCCGCCCCGCCCCCTCTGGCGCCCTCACCATGTGCGCCGACGTCGACGCCGCGGGGATGCTGTCCTCCAACTTTGCCGGTGTGATCGACGAGCTGGTGCTGTTCAACTCCTCCTTTGCCGCCAGCAGCGTGGACTACGAGGAGCAGACGTGCCGCCGCGCGCCGGACACATCCTCCAGCGGCAAGTTCGACCCCGTGCGCTTCGAGAACTTCAACGGCCCCGGAGTGTTGGCCGCCTACTTCGACTTCACCAAGTATGACAAGAAGGAGTGCTTTGCCACGCCGGCGCCGACGGAGGAGCCCGAGACGCCGGCGCCCACGCCGGCCCCAACGCTCCCGGAGGGCGGCCGCCGACGCAGCCTGCTGCAGGACGAGGAGACCGCCCCGACGCACCGGTACAACATCGACTACGCCGCGCTCAACTGCGGCGACATCATCATGCCGGACCGCAGCGGGTACGACCGCCACGGGCGCGTGGCCTCCGTGTCGACGGCGCCGCTGCCGCTGCGCGAGAGCGCGCCGTGGGAGGGTGCCACCACGCTCGCGGTCGACCTGCAGCGCTCCAACGTCGCGGGCGGCTCAGCCGTGTCGCTCACCGGCGCCAACTTTGCGCCCTCGTCTTTCCTCACCGTCCTCATGGGCGGCGTCAATGGTGTGGAGAAGCGCGTAAGCGGCACGCCTGTCCCGCCGCGCGCCGTCCGCCCCGAGGACACCCTCTCGGTGCTCAGCGGCCTCGTCTTCACCGCGCCCCAGGCGCCCTGCGCCACGCAGAGCTACGCCGTGGCGGTCACCAACGCTGGCGTGGACGCGCCGCTTGACACCGAGGCGGCCGTGATGCTCCCCTACCGCGTCGACATGCCCGATCTGCTCGCCAACCTAACCTTTGCCAACCCCTTCACCGCCGCCTTCCCCGGCCGCAATGCGGAGCGCACCTCTGCGGGGATGCTCCTCGGGCAGGTGAGGCTTGCCTTTGTGGCGGTGCATAGCACGGACAGGAAGAGGGGGGTAAGCAAGCAACTGTAGGGCATTTCCATAATACGTTGTTTACTATGGTATCCAAGGTATCTTGAGATGTGCCAGCATAAGAATCTAAGGTTACGAGTTTTCTGTTCCTCCTGCCCGCCGCAGCCTGCCGACCCGCAGACCCCAGCCACCAAGCCGTCCGACCTGGAGGAGTGGACGGCCTGCCTGTGGTTGCGCCTCGCGTTCCCCACCGACAAGCAGGCGGAGCCCGCGAACCGGCACGTCGGCGGCTGGAAATTTGTGTGCCTCAGCTCGGAGGGCCGCGTGTGGGTCAACGCCGCCTGGGCGCCCGCCAACTCAGAGGATGCTGTCTTCTGGGGAGAGCTCCTCGGCGCGTACGCCTCCACCGGCAGCCTCTTCCCCACCTACACCGGCTACTACCACCTCACCGCCAACGTGCCTGCCCTGAACCGCCACCTAGTCGACTCGGCCTGGCTCTGGCCGCGCGTCATGAAGCCCTGCGAGCTGCTGGCGCGCTACCACACGTCGGAGGCGTATGGGCTGGACTTTGCCGCGGGCGACGCAGAGGTGCGGCTCGACGCGGCCCTCGCGCTCGCGGACTTCCACGTGGACATGTGGGTGTACCCCTACGCGACGCGCGGGCAGCAGATGCTACTGACCACCGCGGATGGTCGCTGGGGCATCGGCCTCGAGGGCACCAACCTTCTGCTCTACCTGTACAAGGCGCCCTGTGTCTGCACGCGCCAGGACGGCACCGGCACGCCGTGCACCGAGTGGTTCCAGATGGCCAGCCACCGCGCCATGGTGCGCACCACCCCGCACCTTCTCACCCGCCCAACACACAAACCCATGAGCACTTCCCCCTAAAAGTTGCAATGAACCAGCTGGGGTTGAGGTCCAGAAGCGGACGTCGGGAATCGTTGTCAATTTGGCTATAAACAGCATGCAAAGGACTGTTATTATAGCGCTTTACACAAGTATAATTATTCACAAAGTAATGAGCACGATGATCTGTGGCATCTGCTTCTGTACCTCATACATAGCCCTTTCTTAAGTCATGTTTATGCATGGAGATGACGGATATGCCCCCCCTTTACCTAGTACCTGGCAGCCCGGCAGGTACTTTGTAAAGTTTCCAAATTGCGCTTGTTGCCATGCAGTTATTGAATAAGTTTGTACCATTGATGATCAATCTGTTGTCCGCAGCTCCCCCACTCCCCCCCCTCGGAATGCATACCTCCCATATTTTCCTCCTTATTTCAGTATGTGCTGACACTCGCTCTCCCTCCTCCCTCCCCGGCAGATCCGCCCCGGCCGCTGGAGCTTCCTGTCCGTGGCCTACGGCGTTGCCGCCGACGGCACCACCGACCTGCGCCTGCTGGTGGACGGCGTGCTGATGGACAGCTACACCTGGCCCGCGCCTGGCCTGAGCACCGCCGCGGACGAGGGCACCATGCAATTTATTGTTGGCGGCGAGGCTGGGCGCCCTGATCTGCGGTTCAACGGCATCATCGCGCAGGCATCCCCCCCCCCCCCCCCCCCAACCACCACCTGCCCCTACTTGGCGTATGTATTGGTAGAAAGGACAGAAGGCTTTACTATTATCATGCTATTTCGCAGGTGTATCTTTAAAAATGTTCACGGCATCTAGTCAGAATATCAGTACAGTACAATTTGTTGTAGCGGATAATAATTCAGGTACAATTCAACATACACAAGTTTCTTTTGTTCGCCAGGGGAGAGCGAAAGAGGGGAGGGGGTCTAAAATATCAGTATATCAGGAACTATCCAAAGCATGGTCAAAGCAATCTGTCATCATAGCCCCCCCCCCCCCCCCCCCCCCCTCTTCCCCTGGTCTCTGAGCTGACTTGCATGCTGCGGCTGCACCATCAGGTGGGCCTCGGCAAGTTTGACCACTGGGCGACGACCCTGCCGCTGGGCGGCACCTCCACCGTGGAGAGGCTCTACCGCCAGCTGCCCTTCTCCTCCAAGCTCAACATGGAGTGCCCCGGCGGCGGCCCCAACGTGGCGCTGCGCAACGTGGCCCACGTCCAGCTGTTTGGCGACCACCTGCCCAGCCTGCTGGGAAACCCCAGCGTCGCGGCGATGCTGACCAACATCACGTATGACAGCCCCACCGACTGGGAGGACACCACCTTTTTCGGCCTGCCCCGCAGCGGCGACTCAGGCGCCATTTCGTCGAACGAGCTCGCGCCCTTTGTTGCCACAATGCGCAACAAGTGCCGCCAAAAGCGCCCCGTCGGCGGCGAGCGCGTGAGTGCGACGGTGACGCTGCCCGCGGTGGCGGGGACCACCGTCCCGCTGGAGCTGGAGGACACCGCGGACGGCAACTACCATGCGATGGTGAACGCGACCGAGGTCGTGACGGCCTTTGGGCGCTGCTCGGCGGACTTCCGCGTCTCGCTGGAATGGGACCACGACGGCAGCGCGCTCACGCCTGCGTTCACCACCACACAGGCGCTTGAGATCCGCCCCGCGGCGACCTCCCCAGTGACCACCACCTTGTTCGACCCCTCCACCGGCCCCTCCGACCAGCTCCTCTTCGGGAACGGCTGCTTTGGCGTCGTCAACCGCTTCCGCATCCAGGCCCGCGACGCGCAGGGCTGCCGGAAGCTGGCGCTCGGCGCCACCGACCCGCGCGAGCAGTTTGTCGTCAAGCTGACCGGCCCGGCCGAGGTGACGGCTGACGTCAAATACATCGCGAGCAGCCAGGGCGAGTACGACGTGTACTGGCTCGCGCCCGCCGCCGGCACGTACCATCTGACCGCGCACATGGTGATGCCCGATGGCAGCCACGCCGAGATCGCTGGCAGCGGCGTATGCGTGGAGGTGTGCGCCGGCGGCAGCCTCACCTTCAGCGGCGGCGACACCGCGGAGGGCTGGCTCGAGGTGGCCAATCTGCGGGCAGGCGCCATTGGACTCGGCCCGCTCGAGCTCGCTGGCGACACGGGCTTCACGCTCGAGGCCTGGTTCCAGATCAGCGGCGTCGCGCGCTCCGGCACGCCCGGTCCCAGCCTCAATGCCGACCGGCCGTACCTGCTGCTCAAGGCGGCGCGCGAGCCGGGCAATGACAACGGCGCCTACCTCGCCAAGGGCTACTCTCTCGGGTTTGACCCCGCGTACGAGAACATCACCGCCACGGTGTACTGCGGTCTGGGCCGCTACCGCTCGGTGACTGCCGACCTGACAACATTCCAGGTGAGGACAGCGCCAGCCAAGCCGAACCCTGGCAACTCCAATGGATATTGTATTCGTGCCGTGAATTGCGAGATAATACATGCATATTATCATGTCGATAGTGAATATATGTGTTGTATGTGCAAGGTCGAGTGAAGTTTATAACTTCATTGTCATTCTTGGTTTGGGTTTTATCTGCCTTGCGACTGCATTTTCGTACTTGTGATATGTGTTGCAGTTAATCCTGACCTCCGAACCCCCCCCCCCCCCCCCACCCCCACCGGGCGAACTATTCCCGCGCGGCGCAGGCCGACACCTGGATCCACGTCGCGGCTGTATACAGCACCGACTCGTACACCATTTACCTGGACGGCGAGTCCGCGGCGACAGAGAGCTTTGCCGAGGCGCTACCCGCGCACCCCGATGAGTACAACCACCCGCTGGTCATCGGCATCGGCTTTTCGCGGCAGCGTGGACGAGGTCACCCTCTGGAGCAGCCCGCGCAGCGCGGCCGAGGTCGCCGGCACCATGTACTGCCCGCCACTGGCGGATCTGTCAGACGTGGCGGGCTACTGGAGTTTCAACAGCCCCACGCGCGAGAGCTTCGGCAACTATCTCGGCGCCGGCGCCGAGTGCCTGCCCATGGAGCCCACCAGCGTGGACATGAGCAACAACTACGCGCCGCTCTGCCTCGTCGCGACGACGCCCATCCCCGACAGCAGCTTCCTATTCGAGCCCGCGTCCGAGCCGAGCTCGCCGCTCGTGGTGAGTGCGTACGGGGGCGGCATGGGCTCGCCCTCGCCGCACCACTCGCTGCTGGTCGGCCCCGGGCTGACGGCGGCCGCCGCGTACGACGCGGCCACGCCCCGGCTGACGCTCGTGGCGCGCGACCGCTGCGGCTTTGTCTACAACCGCGGCTTCCCCTTCGCGCCCGACGGTGCCAACCCTATGCTCGAGGACGTCACCGGGCCGCGCCAGACGTCGATGATCACCAGCACCACTCAGACTGTGGGCAGCATCTACCTGTCGACTGATCCTCCGCTGTCGACGCTGCCGCACGGCTACCCCGTCCTGGATGAGGGCGTGCGCCTGCAGGCGCTGTTTGCCACCTATCTGCCCGGCCCCTGCAGCGAGGGCTATGACCCCGAGGCGAACGGCACAGCCGCCGCGTACCCGCTGGGCGACGCCTTTGAGCTCGGCATCTACGCAGAGCGCACCGGCAACTCGTATCTGGAGGTCGCCATCTTCGAGGAACCCGTCACCACCCACCGCGACATGGTCACCGCGCCACCACATGACCCCGACGCGATGCTGCCCACCGGCGATGCCGCGTATGCCCCACATGTCGTCCCCGTTACCAGCGGCCCGCCAGCGCGGCTGCTCGCGGAGGCGGCCAGCCTCGGACCGGTCGTAGCGGGCGTCCCGGCGGGCGTGACGGTAACACTGGCTGACGAGGGCGGCAACCCCGTGGACGCGCCGCAGCCAGTGGCCGCCACGCTGCGCACGCGCGGCGGCGCCGGCACGCCCGTCGCGTTCCCGCAGGCGGTCACCTTCCTGTCGCCCGGCCTCTACCACGTCTCCCTCACCGCGCCCTCCCCCGGCAACTACGCGCTGGAGGTGTCGCTGGCGCTGGGCCCCGACGACGCGCCGCTGAGCGACTCGTTCGACCTCACCGCGGCGCCCTCCGCGCCCCGCCCGCTCGTGACCGCCTCGTACTCGGTGCCCGCGCCCACGCGCCGCTTCGAGCACACCTCGGTGCTGCGCGGCGACGCGCTCTACATCTGGGGCGGCGCCTCCTCCACCAGCGGCGCGCACTTCAACGACATGTGGAGCCTTCCGCTGGGGCCAGCCGACCCCGCGCGCGGAGCGCTCGCCTGGCGCAAGCCCGTGGTGGTGACGCCTGCCGGACCGCTGGATGGCGCGCCCACCGTGCGCGTGGTGGTGGACACCGCGGAACTGCACAGCGCGGGGCGCATGCAGGCCACCTGCGCCGACGCCGCCTTCGTGATGCCGGCGGCCGCCGAGGGCGAGAGCGACACGGTGCTCGCGCACCACGTCGACAAGTTTGCCGGCTGCCCGGCGGCGGAGAGCGTGTTTTGGGTGCGGCTGCCGGAGGGCGCGCTGGCGGCCGGCGCCCCGCTCACCATTCACATGTACTACGGCAACCCTCACCCCGGCGAGGTGGCGGGCTACGAAGACTCGGCCGGCGCGCTGTTCTTTTACGAGGGCTTTGAGGACGGGGAGCTGGGTGGGCTGGGCGGCACCGCCTTTGCCGCCTCCTCCCCCTGCGGCGACCCCGCCCCCAGCAGCTCCTTTGTCGTCACGTCGGAGCTCGCCTACTCCGGCTCCCGCTCCCTCAAGGCCTCCTTTGGCCTTCAGGGCGCCGCGGAGGCGCTCGCCGCGCGCCCGCTCTCCTCCTTCACGCTGCGCGCCGCCTTTTACGACAACGACGCCGTCTCGAGCTCGCACTTCCTGTCCCCCGACTACGACATCTGCCGGCCCACACCGGCCGGCAAGGTGCTCATCCCCGAGGTCCCCTCCACCGCGGCGGGAACCTACACCATGGCGCATGCCACCCAGCTCTGCGTATCCACACCGTGGACGAGCGTGCCAGTCGCACGCTCCGCCGCGTGGCACGTGCTGGACATCACCTCCAGCCCTGAGGCGGGCTTGACAGTGAGCGTCGACGGTGGCGTGGTGCGTGAGTCAGAAGTGGGCGCCGTGCTGGACCGCGTCTTCCTGAGCGCAGGCTACGGCGTGGACAACCTGGAGGTGCAGGGCGAGAACGCGCTGGCGGAGGCGATGGCCATGTGGGACGAGATCCTTATCGCCGAGACCGCGGGCGGACTGGAGGCGGCCGTGGGCGCGCTGGCGAGCGACGCGCCCGTCGCTTGGGCGCCCGGCCGCCAGTGGGCCCCTGTGAAGCTGGCGGACGGCAGCCCCGTGCCGCCGCCGCGCCAGGGGCATTGCTCCTTTGTGTGGGGCGACGAGCTCTACATCTTTGCGGGCGAGCGCGCCGGCTACGTGTTTGACGACATGTGGAAGTTTTCCTTTGCGGACTCGCGCTGGGAGCTGCTTGGTGACGTGGTCACACCACCCGGGCGCTACGACGCCGCCTGCTTTGTCATGCCCGACGCCGACCTGTTGGTGGTCAACGGCGGCAAGGCAGCGCGGGACATGCTGTCTGACACCTGGGCCTTTGAGCTCACCACTGGCGAGTGGGCCCGCATGGACACCGACGGCGCCGACATGCCGCCGCGCTTTGGGCATTCGGCCGCGGTGTCGGGCGACTCGGTCTACTTCTTTGGTGGGTTCACCGCCACCGCGGACTTCTCCAACGTGCTCACCCGCTGCTTCTCTCTGTCGGAGCTCAGCGCCACGTGCGAGGACGCACCCTTGCCGGCGACGGACGACGGCACCCCCATGCCCAAGCGCTTTGCACATGTTGCCTTTGCGGACGCTGACTACGTGTACATCCATGGCGGCAGCAGCTTTGAGCCTGGGGCGTCGGCGGGCTACAGCGATGTCTGGCGCTACGTCATATCGGCGAGTGCGTGGGAGCGCGTCAGCGACACGGCGCTCCCTGCCACCCAGCACACAGCCAACATGGCCGCGCCGCTGCACCTGGCAGGCGACGCCCGCTACGCTGGCTTTGTCGTCCATGGTGGCACCGACCGCGACGACGGTGACGTGTACTTCATGCCAATGTAGCAGTTGTAGCTCGAAGGAGCCAGAGGGCGGGAGGGGGGGGGGGGGGGGGGCGCTGCTGCAGCCCCTTTGGCAGGCGCGTTGAGCACTGGACTACTACATTCCGGTTGCTCCGCCCTGCCATTTGATGTTAAGCTCCTCGACGAACACTCGCGCCCTCCCCCCCCCCCCCCCCCCCCCCAATCACCACACATCCACCTCCATGCACCTCCCTCAAATTCACTTCTATCATTAATCACAATCAAAAGGACTTGAAGCGCTGGAACCTCGCGCTGGCTCGCCGGTGCTGCGGTAGAACTGCAGCGTAGCTGCAGTCATGAGGCACGGTTCAAAGCAATGTAAGCAATGCATTCGCTCCTGGGAACGACTCCTTCCTCAAGGATCCGTATGAGTAATCCGCTAACTAGCCAGTCTATTAGGATGAAGGTTCGTCAATTAGAAATATGATAGAATAGAAAATGTGTTGTTGATATTTTATTTGGTACTTTTTAACAAAAACACATATACATGTCAGTGGTATTGGGAATTGAATTCGGAAAGCATCAAGTACCATGGTTGAGTTTGTAATACCCATTTATTCAAGCAACGTAATTGGATTTTGAAGTTGAATAGCGATACAGAAATGGCATTGGTGCATACATATATATATATATAAATACATAGATATATACATACATACATACGTTCATATACACATATATACCTATACACACACGTATATATACATGTACATAGACGTATATGTATACATCCATACACATGCACATATGTATACACACTCATACATATATACACACACATATATGTATATATAGACACATGCATACATATGTACATGTGTATATATGTATATACATATGGGGAGTGAACATCGTCATTAAGCCCCACATATGTATTTGCTTACATGGCGCCCAGCACGGACGGGGGGGGGGGGGGGGGGGGGGGATAGAAAACTGTGCTACCGGTCCCGTGGCTTTTGCGAGCGAGGGAAGTGTCGCGGCTGCTAGGGTCCACTTGCGACGCCGCCGCAAACTCAGCAGTCGCAACGAGATTGATTAGAGGACCCTGGCAGTTGGAAATTGCATCTTCCGCCGGACTACTCCGCTGAGGGTGGAGGGGTGTGTGGAGGGCGTCCACAGGCTCCTCGCCCAGATTATGACGGGGCACAACATCCTCGCCAAAGCGCTTGGTGTACTCCACCAGCACTTTGATGTGCCGCTTCCAACTAGTCCTCGCCTTGAGGTCGAAGACATATGAGTACAGTACCTCGGTGTTGTACACCGCAACCCAAGGGGTGAACTGCAAGGGGGCGTCAAGGCCGAGCCCCATTGCCTGGTCCACGCGCTCCACGGTGAAATATGCGCAGAGGTGGAGTGGGCGCACCCGTTGCAGTCCTGGACCACCGGCTTGCCCGTCCGGCCACGAGTGAGTCGGAAGGTTGGGCTCATATTGCTGTGCTGGAGTGCGAGGAGCACTCATGGCCAAAATCTCATTCCGTTCGTCGACAATAGGCATAGCAGCCCCAGACAGTGAGATAAGTCTGTCCATGTCGCTCTTCATGTAAGACATCAAAGTTGTTTTGTTACGTCACCGGAGCCCATGTGCGCGCGAAACTCCTCGACTGAAATCCCGGCATATTTATATAGAAGCCGCAGCGACTCCGCCACTCCGACAGGAATGAAAGCCATAGGTACCAAGCAACTCCTCAGCCGCGAGGCCCATAAGAGAGCCCATCCACTGGCTCAAGCAGTACCGAGTGTATTGAGCAAATTTAATCACCTTTTCATAGGCTCAATATATATGATCCAGAGATTGTCGAACCACATTGCCAATGAAACCCGAAACACTGTTGCCAATGAAACACTGTTGCGAGCAGATTGCTGCAGATAATTCAGCAACACACAATCGACTCGGTTGCTACACTGAGGTAGCATTCATTCTTTCGTGTCACATCGGCACGGTCTACTATTTTCCCCCGCCCGCCCGCCCTCAGATGATCTGATTTTATTTTGCGGTTCGACACAGACAGTTGCTTTGATGATGATTTTCCGGTGAATTGACGATGCTTGCTACGGTATGGGATTAGATTGGCACTGCTTTGACTAAATGGGTTAAATGTTTGAAATTTGCCGTTTCGTTCGAGTGGTGTTTTACTGCCGGACGCCGCTGGCCTCGAGCATACTAGTGAGTGGTCCATGGCAAGTGGCAGCGGTTCGTGCATATTTCGTTTCCTGCAATGGATAGCCCTTTTGAGCAAACCGGTACACACTGAGGCTACATACAAATGTGATCATTGTCACAGTAGTGCCGCGTTGACAGGCGGGCACAACGGTGTAAACATGACGACTGCATTGGTCGTTGAGCACACCATGCATCCGGCGCTAGCCGCTCCCCGAGCCCTCTACCCCCTCGACCCGGCCTTGCCCCTCACCGGAGGCCTGAAACCTAGTTCTTGCTCGCTATCGCGAGATTAAGAGTATGTGGGATGTGGGTGGTGTGGCTACACTGGCCTCCCGGACTGTCTTGTAATTACAAAGTATTTAATGGCCCGTACTCGCGATTTCCCCAAGGAATGGACACGTAATCACCGTACCTACCATGTAATCGCCACTTTACCGCTAAGCTCAGTAGACGTGCATGGCTCGCCTGCATCCCGTAATGCTACCTCCTACCTTGTTGTGCCATCCTCATAATACATTGGACCCACATCGCGCCTCGCGCGTGTACCCGTAATGGCTCCGGGTTTCGCCACACTGCACTTTAACGCCTCACAAGCTCCGTGACGACGCAGCGCCCAGCGGTACCGTAGGTCGCAAGCCCTGCTCACGCGGCTAAGTTGCAGTCGCGCGGACACTCTGCCATGCATCGCATCAGCCAGAGCGCTAGTTAATAGCCCCCTATCAACCCTCGCCGCTGCGAGCCGCCCGCGCCGAGTAGTGGTGTGCCATGGGGCGTGGCAACTCAAAGCGCCGTATGTATTCCTCCGGGAAAGGAGGGCTAGACCGCTGCCAAGGGACTTGGGAAGAGGTGACCAAGAGAATGCGCTGCCACGCGTGTGGCGCCCTTGTCTCGAAGACTCCCTTCCATGACACTCACATATGGATGGAGGCGTGCGCCAAGCCCCCGAACACCGCCGCGCCTGTCGCAGCCGGTGGTGATGGCGCCCCTGCTGCACTGTACGTCCGTCACGCCTCTGCTCCGTCCGGACCCGGTCAGACCGAAACGCGGGGCGAGCCGGGTGATGCATCGATACCGTCGCCGCCGCCATCGCCCCCGCCTCCTTCTCCGCCGCTCCCCGAAACGAATCAGCGAGCACCGCACTACCCAGCGGCGGGGGGGGGGGGGGGGGGGGGGGGAGCGCTCGGTGTCGTTTGATGGTGGCCTGGCAGCAAGCATGGTCGCGCATGAGATGAATGTCGAGCTTCACGTGGGCACTATCATAACCAAGACGTTCGGGACGCGGGGGAGCTTTCTCAGCCAGGTAGCCCCCCCCCCCCCCTCCCCTTGTTGCCCTTCTTGACGTCCCGTTACACCTGCCATAGGCCCACCGCCACCCTATGATAGCCACCCGTGTGTATCACCCAACATCCAGGTCGCTAGTTGATGGGATAACGAGGACGCATACCCGGCGGATAGGAGCTGATGATGAAGGTGATTTACGACGACGGCGACTCGGAAGAGCTAACTGAGTCGGAGATACAACCGCTATACCTTAAAAGGAAACAACTGAGCGATTTCACTCGCAGGTTGCCTCAAGGCGCAATTGAAGACCTACCGGCGGTGCGCCCCCTGCGCACCCACCGACGATGCCTTCGGGGGTGCTTGCCCGCATTCTTGCCCAATAGTTTAGGTATTGGTAAGAATATCGCACCGGCAAGGTGCAAACGATGATTTGCTGAAGATGACGGCTACGCGCGTTCATTTAGGTCGCTTCATGCTTGCGCGCATGTGCACATGCATGAGCTACGCGAACTTATGGACGCCGACAGCGACGCCAATAGCAACACCGCAGGCATTGTCGCGGGGGTTGCGGAAGGCAACCCCTCTGACGACAACCGCAGCAACGGGGACTGTGAAGCAGACGCTGGCGCGAGGTATGACTTCAGTACCGGGTCAAGCAGCGCTCGAGGGAAGTACGACGACGGGAAGAGGTGAGCCTGTATCGTGTTGACCCCACACCCCCCCTGTGTGGCGCCTACTAGTCCGTTGCTAACACATGCTCCTTGACCTCCTTCGCAACATACGCCGTCAATTGTAAACCCGTGCTGGTGGCCGCGCTCAATCTTTGCGAGTGGAAGCTGAAGCACGACATCAATACGGCGGCGTTTGAGAGGCTGTTGAAGAAGCACATACTACCGAAGGACGGGTCATAGCTTACCGAGACGTGATACCATGTGGAGCCGTGCCAGGACCTCCGGGACACGAAAAAGTATGTCGTTCACTGCTGCCCGTGCGACGAGCATCGGTACGGCCACTCCCTAGATGGTGACTGGAGCTACGACGACCGCAAGCCAACCCTCGCTGCAATCTGACGCGCTGGACACCCGAGTCATTGCGCCACCCGCGCCCCGCCACGCCTCAACCTGCGACTTCAACGTATGTGAGGTGATGCGCCCCCGCCCCCGTCCGTTTGCCCCCACTCATCGGCAGCATTGTCAGCGCAAAGCTTAATTGAGTTATTGCAAGTTGATGTTGCACGAAAAACGATGCATGTAGTGAAGCAATTCTTCTGGGATGAGGAATGGGCTCTGCGCCGAGGCACATGCAGAGACCAATCTATCAGTGGGGTTTTGGAACTCTAAAGCTTGCAAGGCCATGGATACTGCCACCAACGGGCAGTTTTCTCTCAAAGACAACGGGGTGTATGATTTATGTGAAGATGGGGTGGAGCTGCACTATAGCAAAGCATATTCTTGATTGATATCTGGCATTAGGCTCGTACCCATGTTTTGCTACATGCTGCGAGATATATGAGTATAATTATAGCTTGGTGGTTTTGACCTGCTGTAGTGCGGCGTGGCCTATTAACAGTAAGTTAACCTATTTTGCACCGCGGAATTCATTTTGCATCTTAGGGTTTGTTTATACCCTAGTTCCCGGGGCTACTGTCAGTACTTAAGAATCACGGGTGGTGTAGCTTGGGTTTGTAGACCTAGGGTGCAGTGCAGCATTCATCAGCGTGCAGGCCAAACGCGACGCATATCCAATGTTGGTTTTGGAGCAATTTGTCCAAAATGGGACAAGATGAGGCAAATCAATATTTATTATGATGATTAAATCCATCGGCTAGCCACAGGACGTTGCTAATAGTTTATTTGTTGAGCATTCCCCAACTCAAGCAAGTCCTTCTTCGTGGCGCTGCGTTAAACTTGACGACTCTGCCGAGTGAGCGTTGCGCTGGGGTGGTTGACATGACGTGGACGCATTTGTTTCGTGGCTGGCTGATTTGCCACCCAGTTTGCGCATATGTCTTCACGACTTGGACGCTTGTACCGTACCACTCCTTTCGGACCATGGTGCCGTCCTCGTTGAACACCTCGCGACTTCCCGACGCGTCGTGGATGGCCTTCGCGTACGATAGAGGGACGGCTTCAACAAGCTTCCAAGGAAGCGTCAGGCACTTCTCCCAGCTTGTGTCAACTGGCTTCTTCCCTCCTTTTGTCTCCGCGTGCAACCATAGGGGCATGACAGGTTTGACCTTTGCATCGGCATGGAAGAGCTCGTATATGGCCACGGTCAACGTGTCTTCGGTAGTCTCGCGCGACTTCACAAGCCCGATGACGAATCTCGACTCCCAATCACCAAGACTTTCAGGACACTTGTCTTCCTCATGCACCTAATGATGGCCAAGAATGCGAGCTATGTTAGTCCCGAGCGAGACGCCACGCCATTTTTATCCCAGTTGGGACAAAATAACAAGCAAGGTAGATGAACCAAATTGTTTTGTCCCGTAAAGGACAAAATGACAAACCATGGGACTCACATCGGAGATGTCAATGACAACGAGGTTCGTGCCCTTTGCATCGCTGGGCGATGTGTTGTCATGAAGCCTCCCCTTGGCGCCGGCATGAACTCCCTTGAAGGCGCTGTCATCGTGAAGCACTTGAGCACGAACCTCGGCTTCAACGCGAGCGGCTTCGGCATTGTTGAGGTTTGTGTTGGTAGCCATCGTGTGACGTGCCTCAGGGGGCGCGATCTGCCCGTGCTCGCGCAAGAAGTCGTCAACTTCATCTTTCCGCTGCGGCCAGAACCCGGACAAAGCTGCCGAAGGAGCAGTTTGCATCTCATCCAAGTCGTCGAGCAGATTCTTCCAGCTCTCGCGCTCGACTGGGGAGAAGTGCCAATGGACCGCCAGGTCCGTGATGTACGCATGACCTTCTTGAAGTCATCCAAGTACCTCTGGACCTTCAGCGCGAGGACCTTCGGGCTTCTTTTTGTCGCAGAGAGCGTACAAGAGGGGCCGGCCCGGGCGAATCTCGGGCGTCCCAATTGGCGCGTTCTTCAAGATCTGCACGGGCTCGGAAAGCGGTGTGTTGGACCACAAGGCGGTGCGCAACGAGCCGCCAGACGCGGGGGCGTCGTCACGGGTGAACTCGAATTTGTGCGGCTTACTGATGTCCTGAATGTGGGCTTGGAAATGTGGCCTTAACCACTCAGAGAAGTTGAGGGAGAATGAGAGCTCAACAATCTCCGGAGTGGGCGAGAATGCCTTCTCCACCAATTCAAGAAAGGCCTCGATTGTGTAGGCGGAGCTGCGAGATAGCGCAAGAATGATGCGGCTGAAGATCTGGTCAACCCGTTCGTGAGTTTGCCCGACATGCAGGAAGACCAAATGAATGACGTCGCAGATGCCGATAGACACAAGCCAATTGCAGAGGGCCGCCAGGTTCCAATTCTTGTTCTCCGTGACGGGCGGTGTTGTCCATCTGGATTCTAATGGACGGAATCTTTCTACCACGGTGTTGAATTTCCTGCATCGAAGATCAGATATCATCAGTCCACAGCTACTGGACAACCACGGCGAATCTGTCGGGAGGCTAACGAGCTAATCTTCATGATCGTGATCGATAGTAGAGTGCACGTCGTGGACGAATCGTGGGGGATGGTGTTGGTGGAATAGTAGATGTCGTCCCGGCGGTAGCCGTCGTACTTCAAACAGGGGAGGTGGTACTTGAGGAGCATGCCGGGCTTCAGTCTTGGGGATGCGAACCCAGTAAGGCAGCGGGGTCTTCGCGGAGTCCATGCTATCAATTTCGAAGAAGAAGAAGTTTCCATGGCAAAGGCGCGACTGGAAGACGGCGTTGTTCAGATCCCTTCGTTCGTGGCGCACTCTCTCGAGGTTGACCTTCTGCTCGGCTATGACCTGACGCCTCACGAGCTGCTGATGTTGACGGTGCACTTGACGTTCCTCTAGCGTCATGTCCTTTGTGCAAATCTCGCGAGCTTGGTCTCTGAGCGCTTTGCCCGCCGTGCAAATGGGAAAGTGGGTGAATCGCTTCACCTTTGGCGTAGTGACATCCGGGAAATCTTCCTTCCAAGTCCGGCGGAAAGTGTCGAACGATGCGAGCGTCACTTCGCTCTCGGTAGCCAAATCTATAAAGCGGCAGGGGGAGAATAGGTCGGTATACAAATTAGGTCTCATAATGTGAGACAGAAAAGTTCGGTCTAAAGTGGGTCGAAATTATTATATCGATAGTGGGATGAACTAGTTCCGTCAATACACGAAAACGATATATCATCAGCGGGGCAAACTAGTCTCATCACGATTTCTATCATCAGCGGTCCCGTCACAAGCGGCTAGAAACATGTCCGTAACAAGCAAAACGAAAACTTATATCATCAGCGAGAAAACATGGATGTATCAGCGGGACGACATTTTAGTAATCGGAGAGACAAAAAAGGTCCCTCATCAGGGCGATGAAATCGGTATTTTATCAGTGGGACATAATCGGTGTGTCATCATCGGGACGAAATCGGCCGGTCATCAGTGGGACAAATCGCTCTATCAGCAGTAGGGCAAAATGGCATGTCATCAGTGGGACGAAACAGTTTGTCGTCAATGGGACGAAGCCATCTGTCATGAGCGGGGCGAAATTGGTCTGTCATCAGTGGGACGAAACGGTCTGTCATCAGTGGGACGAAACGGCCAGTCATCAGTGGGACGAAACCATCTATCATGAGCGGGACGAAATTGGTATGTCATCAGTGGGACGAAACGGTCTGTCATCAGTGGGACGAAACGGTCTTTCATCAGTGGGACAAAAAGGTATGTCATCAGTGGGACGAAACAGTCTGTCATCAGTGGGACAAAACCACATGTCATCAGTGGGACGAAATTGGTATGTCATCAGTGGGACAAAACCATATGTCATCAGTGGGACGAAACAGTCTGGCATCAGTGGGACGAAATCGGCCGGTCATCAGTGGGACAAAACCGTATGTCATCAGTGGGACGAAACCATATATCATCAGTGGGACGAAATAGGTATGTCATCAGTGGGACAAAACGGTATGTCATCAGTGGGACGAAACAGTATGGCAGCAGTGGGACGAAACGATATGTCATCAGTGGGACAAAACGGTCTGCCATCAGTGAGACGAAATCGGTCTGTCCTCAGTGGGACGAAACGGTCAGACAGCGGTGGGACGAAATAGGTCTGTCATCAGCGGGACGAAATCGGTATGTAATCAGTGGCACGAAACGTTCTGTCATCAGCGGGACGAAACGGTCAGAGAGCAGTGGGACGAAACGGTTTGTCATCAGCGTGAGGAAACGATTTGTATGTGGGACGAAAATGGTGTGTATTAGCGGGACGACAAGTACTGACATAATCATACTAATAGGTCGAAGGTCCAAGCGGACATCAAAACCTACTGAGAAAGCAAAAGAATTCGATGCGCTCGGAGCGCTAGTCGGGGGAAAACACAAGTCATCTTTTGTGCCCGAGCAGCCGGCGGCGAAGAATAGCCGTGCATCCTCAGCTTCTGCAGCTAGAGCCGGCGCTGAAGCATCACGTAACCCATGGAAACCGAGCCTTTTAGGAGGTAGAGTGCCGGCTTACGGCTCGCACTCGCAAGGAGAAAGATCGGCCGCTGCTCGTTTGAGGGCCCGAATCAAGAGCGGCCACGTCCTCTCAGATGCTCAAATGCAGACAGCGCGAAGGCTGATCGATTACGAAAAGCTCACGCAAGCTTACTATCAATCAGGTCCTTGCCTCTCCATTCAAATGATTTTCGTGTGTGCAGTGTGATATCTAAATAGATTGAAATTATGTGTTTTGACAGGTTCAAAAGGACGCGCACATGAGCCAGTAGCGCCTCAAGCTCCAAAGAAAAGGTTTCAAAGACGATTGTGACTCCAGGTAATTGTGACTGAAAGTTTCAATCCTTCAGTTCCCAATCCCTTCTATTTCTCGCTAGTGAGATATCTGACGATCCAACAGGTCGTCAATTGGCGCAGGCAACCGCGCCGGAAGCAGCCGGTAAATCGGGATTCCCAAGTAAGATAATCACGATTGGCTTTGATGGTGCATGGCGATACCGTTCCGTAGTTAATCGTGATGCCCACTGCAGGTGTGTTCAGTACTCTCTACTCATTCTTTACAAGTTCCCCGACTCAAGGCTCTTCTTTGTCTAAAGGGCCGCCTCAAGTACCGGAAACAGAGCCAGCGATCGAGATCGAGCCCGAGCTAGAGCCGAAGCCTGAAACAGAGCCCACTGAGCCCGAGCCCAAGCCTGAACCGGAGCCCACTGAGCCCGAGCCAGAGCCCGAGCCAGAGCCGGAGCCTAAAAAAGAGCCCACTTACTACTGAGCCCGAGTCCGAGCCGGAGCTTGAACCGGAGCCGGAGCCCGAGCTCGAGACTCCAGCGCCAACTACCGGGCAAGCGTCCGTTTCTGGAGCCTCAGGTTCTCGAGCCTTTGTTGCCGAGGCTCCGAGAAGAAGAGTTCCTGAATTCCTCAGTATGTGCACGGATGAAGAGGTCTTCGGCACAGAGGAAGAACGGAGGCAACGGGCGGCAGAGAAGCGCAAGCGAGCTCTCGACATCACCGGCCCCCCGGACTCGAGAGGAAGTTAGACAAAGCTGATGACAATCGCCTCTTTCACCGACTTCTTTGACGACAACGACGAATCGCAAGAATATGTAGATGGGGGCTACATCGACTTCATTTCGCGGAGCTGAAGTATCCACTGGTTCAAAGATACAAGTGCTGAGGTACAAATCTATTTGTACATCGAATTGCACAAGGCAGGCCGGCTGACTGGCAAGGACTTTTTCGATGATCCGAAGGGGCCATTTCTCGCGTGCCTCGGAAAGATAAAGCATATCGAGCTGGTCTCGGCCGGACCCTATGAGGTGAGTAACACAGTTGAGATTTCTGAATTCGTGTGTCAACAAGTATTAATATCCCCATGCTTGTTTCCGCATATCTGTCTGGAACCTTATCGCTTGACATTGTACAAGGAGATCAGAATCGAAGTCGTCTTTGAGAGATTGCTACTTCACGCGATCCAGCCGCCACTCTCCTCCCAGTCGCGGTTCCAATCTTACTACGCATGGACGTTAGAGCGCAATGTGCTGGCGCATGCGCTGAGAGGTTTCGCGGATGGTACGATTCACATCGATGACTTGGCCAACATTGACAAGGATTTTGAGAACGCGCTTCCATACGTCGATACGTTTGCCGTCCCGCCGGCCTGGAATGGCTTCTCCAACACCGGTGCCGTCGATTGGATCTCTTACGGCCACCTCAGAGTCGAGATTGCTGATCCATAGGTGAAGACATCTCACGATGGCGACATTAACATGTTATTATACGCCGACAGAGTCAGCCTCGTCACCGACAAGCATACGGGACTACCTCACATTTTCAGCTTCCCATCCGATAAGTTCGTCGCTCCGCCGCCGGAATTTGAATTCCGTTCCCCAAAGCTACAAGACTGCAATATGGTGGCGCAAAGCTACAAGGTAAAAGCCTATCGTGACTTGTTGTACCTACCCGGATCAAATGCGTAAACAAATCCAAATTAATATGTAATGCAACTTGCAGACATCAATGCCTTTGTTATTCAGAGGAATCCTTCCCTATCCGCCGAGAATTTCTCAGTGTCCTTTCCGGTAGTTCACAATAACGGAGTTTCCTCCGGAGAGCACGAGCCCCTCGCTCTGACCATGGCCAACTTCAAGGAGCTAGTCGCAACATTCGAAGGCGGGGAGAAGCCGAGGTTGGCGGATGCAAGTTGCTACAAGCCAGAGATCGACGTCATCATCAAGTTTCTGGGCTCCCAGTGCGCGCTTATGGCGCGGCCCTCATGCTCCGCGGTCACATGCATGATACCGATGTTGGGCTCGTACTCCGGACGGAGGCCAGCCAGGAACTGAGTCACAACTTGGTTATGTGATGGAGCCTTAACATCTTCATGCTCCTCAGTCTCAGCCACCAAGTCCAAGAAGCCGTTATCCATGCGATGGTAGTATGTCCCCGCAGTCTCGGTGCGTGTTAACCAGACTTGAGCATCACCCCGTACTACATGTTAGAGATCGTGCCGAGATGGTATCCCACAAAGCGGGTGCGCAGAGCTGCCCAAGCTTGGCCTCAAGAGGTAGCATTGTCATTCGGGTGCCGACGGCGGATGACATTCATGAGCTCCTCAGGGAGCAGCGCAGTCAAGGTTGCATACAACTTAAAATACTGATCAGATGAAGCATGCTCACTCATCATCCTGGCTTGCTTCATGCCAGTGGCATTACAAGTAATAGGCCTCCAAGTGGTGCCTCCTGCGGCGCTACCCCTTGGTCTGACCGGAGAAAACGGGCGGCAACGGAATGCGCGAGGCGCGGGCGGACAATGTTCCGGCGTGATGATCACAGTGATGGAAATCGATTGAAGAGCGTGACAGAGGCCAAGTCAGCGGTTTGGTCCTCACCACTGCTTGTTGCAGTGGCAACTCTCTTCCCCTAGAGATGGTCAAAAAGGAGAAATTTCGGTCTAAATTTCGCAATTGAGCAGAGAAAACATTCGGAGCCGCACGAAAAGTTAATTACACGGCGTTATCCATGAAACGCGAAAACGCGCTTTTTGTGCGTCCTTGTAACACCACACCACCTATCAACGGTGCTTGCCTACCACACGACCTCATGCTTACCCAAAACCCTTATATGTGGACCTCGTATGTGACATCCACGGATTAATGCGCGCCAACGCATGGGGGCGAAGGGGCGTGTGGGGCGCTCGGGAGGCGGCGGTGTGGGTCGGTTGGTGCTGATGTGGGTGGACGTACTTGGTGGCACGGCGACCGCGGCACCATCAGCATATCTATCGCAACCCACCATGCCCGATAACGAGCCAGACCCACAACAGCCCGCCGCTAATAGCGGCGGCAAAGTTGCACGCGCAGGGAAGCGGGGCAGGTTTGGTAGCCGTCGGCGAGTGGAGGAGGCGGAGCAACGCCAATCAACGGCTGCGGTTGCTCAGCCGCAAAATGCGAGCGAGCGAGAGGCGGCGGCGAGGACACAACGGACAGTATAGCGGAGAACGTCTCGCTTCGCAGCAACGTCGACAGGCTAAGCAAACGTGTTTGAGAAGCTGGACACGAACGTCGAGTCGCTACAAGTCTAGCTTGAGGCGGAGCGGGTGCACTCCCGGGCGGAGGACGCGGCGGTGGTAAACAAGACTCGTGCGGCCGCCGTACAAGCGGAGGCTGCGCATGCGGAAAAGCTCGCAAAAGGCCGTAACTCAACGCGACTCTGCCACGGCAGCCGTTCGGCAAGCAAAAAGAGAGTTTACCAGCGGCAGCGAGGCTTCGAATCGGGCTGGAGCGAAAGCTCGGGCCGCCATTAAGGAGCGGACGCTGCAGCGAGCCTTCGGCATGATGTGCCGCCCGAAAACGAAGCGCATTAAGGCCCCACCCGTGCTGAACGGCTCGGAATACCGCGGCTTCAAACGCCGCGAGGTAGCGAAGCTTTAGCCCTACCTCGACCGCCGCTACAAAAGTGGCGTAAGGGGTGATACAATTGTGCTGCTCGTGGATTGCTTCTTTTAACGAGTATCCAGAAGTTCTCGAAGCCGTGGCCCAACAACGCGGGTTGTACAACACTATCGAGAAGCACGTCGTCAAAGCCATTTGCGACCATTGGTCGGTCGCGCGCGCGTCGTTCGTACGAGTGATACGCAAGGTGACATCGCGACGCTGTTAGCACCTCATCCACGCCTTGAGCAAGCAGTGGGTGGGGGAGCGAGGCGAGCATGAGGTGTTGATGCCGCCATACGGCACACTTATGTGCTTGTTACCGAGCAAAAACGATGTATGGGAGTGGGAGGACGGAGTGTCAAAGCTGGCGGGACTCGAGATGTCTGAAGATGGCAAGAGGGCCATCATCGACGTGTTGCAGGCGCTTCGCACCCGACTATCACAGTTTCCGAAAGACAAGATGCCGGAAGACAGAGTCAACATCATCCAGTTTTGTGGTAAGTTAGGTCCGTATTATTGATTGATCGCTATGTTATATGCATGGCTACAACATGACATTCATCTGCTCTAATTATTGTTCATGTTTCTTTGCAGCTGATGAAACACAACCTTCAAGCTTGGACACCAAGGAGCCGTTTTTGCCATCTTGAAGCCCCTCGTGATGGGGGTGGACATGAGCGGATACGTGATGGAGGGTTACTGGGCAGTGAAAAACATTAATGCTGCGAAGGTCATGCTCTACAAAGGGCAACACAAGTATGACCAGTTGATCAACCATATGGAGGCAATCAAGGACCAGCTCATGGAGATTGTCTACGGACCCGGGGTGAACTTGCATGGAGAAGTCTACACCTTCAAGCTGGTGCTCGGAGGAGACATGGCCTTCCAGGAAGGTATCTTTGGGCACGCCGGCGCATCGTCTACCTTCTTGTGCTTCATCTTTGACATACCTTCACAGTACATGCACCTCAACCCGTCAGACTATGAGCAAGCCCATCACCAAGTCTACATGGCATGCAGTCGTGATGGCGCATGCCATGGGGAAGGAGTATGGGCTGGAGGAGCCGTACCCTTGCCCTGGCTGTGGAGAGACCATTCAGCGCCATGGGGACTTCCCTCCCGATGACAAGGACAACATGCAAAACTACCAGTGGGTGCACTTTGGCTAGCGTCACAAATGCACACATGGCTTCATGTGCATCGAGCCAGAGGACATGATCGGGGACACCAAGCATGCATGCTTCAGATATGCCCGCATGCGGTGTGGCACACCTGCACAAGCGGTGCAAGGACAAGCAGACAACGCAGGCGATAACAGATGCGATGGAGCTCATCGGGCTACCTGGCAAAGAGGTGAAGGTGCACAGCGGGAAGGGCAAGGCCATTACCAAGGCAGATCTCCCTGCCCTTAGTGGGCCTGAGGTGAAGAAGATGCTGGAGGTCCGCTAGGTTGTGCTTGATGCCGTGATTCTTGCATCACATGCTGACATAGTCAAGATTCCGGCGGTGTGGGAGAGGTACGACGGCATATCAGCGGCATGGAGTGCATATCCTGGCGGCCTCACGCTTGACATGCTGGCAGCCGCCAACAAGCTGCGGAAAGCTACGGAAATGTTCTTCGCAGCCTTTCTGGACCTCACGACAGCAAAGGACGTCACTCCGTACATGCATGAAGCTTCATGGCACTTCCCCCAATGGATGGAAATGTATGGCAACCTTGACGCGCTGAGCGCTCAATGCATGGAGCACTGCATCAGGGAGATCAAGGAGGGCTTCCGCAAATTGAAATTGAAATTGATTACAAATGCTAATCTGCTACGACCACTGGCTCGGACTGAGTTCTTCTTAGAGCCTGCTATCTCTACCCACGGTAGGGAACACTCGGTGTAATTACAGTTCAAGCTACCGGCCGTCCTCTCGTGTGTCCAAGCCCCTCCTCCCTCGAGCGGACTGTAGCTAGGACAGCAGCGCCCCCCTGCTGTCCCTACCTAAGTCAGGCGTATCCCATTCAGAGCTCAGCAAGAATGCTTAGGCTACCAAAGCATCCCGCCTACAGCTACTAAGGTGAGACGGGGGAAGGGGGCTGACCGGAATAGCTAAGTGTTGCTCAGCATTTATCCACCGCCGAGGCCGCTAGTAGGATTAGTGGGGGCTGCGATACCCTCCTTCACTAGAGTGAGTATTTGTTGTATGTGGCGGGGTTGTGGTAATTAGCGATGGATGTCCCGTGGTGTGGGCGGTGCTGCCATGACATCTGTGTGGTATCATGTGTGATATCTTAGTAGCTTCACCGGTCGCAGGGGTTAGTAGTGGGCGGTGTTCTTGAGTGAGCTGGTCTGCTTGTCGTTGCGGTGGATCGCTCGGCGGTTACTGATGCGAGCTGAAAGATGGTTGGGCTGCTTCGTCGTCCGTTTCCCACTCGCTGCCGGAGTCGTGAGTGCCCGAGAGGCGCGGCTTGCTCCTGCTGCGGTTGCGGGTGGCGCCGCCTGAGCGGCTACGACCCCGGGCTTGCTCCTTCTTTTGCTTGGCAGATGCGGCTGCTTTGGCCTTGCCTGCTGGTAGGAGCTGACGGGGGTGGTGTTCGAGCTGGATCGAGTGGCGATGTGGGTTACGCAGTCGATGTGACTCCGCTGCGAGTCTAGCTAGTTCGGCCGCGAGTGCGGGCTGACTGGCTGGGGAGGACTGGGCGAGCATCTCTGTGGTTGTGGTGGTGAGGTGTTGAAGCTCGACTAGTTGTTCTGTGGTGTCGTGTGCTTTCGCGGAATGTGCGTTGCACTATTGAGGGTTTGGGGGAGTCGAGGGTAATGTCAGCCAGACATGGTGCCTCCGTTGCTCCGCGCTAGGCGGTGTCCACATCCATGGTGCTGTCGTTCTCCTCGTAGTTCAGTTCAAGCTCGTCCTCGTCTTCCGCCTGCACTCCGGTCATGACGGTTGCCGCATGGGCTGTTGCTGTACGTGCATGGGCTGGTCCGTAGTTGTTGGGCGCTGGTCGATGGCCGCGACGGCATTAGCGATCGCCCCTCGTGTCTGTATCATGTGCTTGAACCCATGGGGGGTGGGGGGGGGGGGGGGGGGGGGAGGGGGGAGTGTCGTGGAACTGAGGTTCGGCCTGGGCTGTTGGGGTCGGTGGTAGTGTCAGTTGGGCTGGGCCGGCTTGTGGTGGTGCTGGCGTTGTGCTCGCAGGTCGCCCCTCGGCCGGTATCTGAGCTAGCGCGGCCTTGATCTTTCCGCTCGCTGTCGAGACTGTCTTACGCCACTGCTATGTTCTGTTAGTTGCGCGGGTGCCGCCGATGATGCTGTGGTGGTGGACGGTCAGCTGCAGGGTGAGAGTGTAGACTAGGCGTCGATCGGCCCGGAGGGCGAGGGATGCTGGAGGGGTCTTTCGAGCCTTCTTACGCAAGCTCATCGCTGTGCGTCGGAGCTTGTTGTGGCCAACGTTGCCGCCGAGTTCTCCCAACTCCCGGACCGTATGGCTGAAGGGGTGTAGGGGTAGTTCCGAGGGCACGAACTCGGACTCCGTGAGGTAGATGAAGATGGTTCGGAGGCGCACCGCCCGTACGTACTAGTGCGACAGGAGAGGTGAGGGCCACTGCCAGGCGTAGGGTGTCCGCGAACTCCTCGTCCTCTTTGCCGAGGGATATGGCGCAGAGATTGTCATCTTCCACGCGCAGCAGTTTCGGCTCGGTGTGGTATTGCAACATGTCGATGCCAACAACCATCATGGTGTCCGTCAGCCACTGGGTGTGCCGCAGCTCCGGGGGCGTGTTGATACGCTGGCTGATGCTAGCTGGGATGGCCTCTGCTAGCTGCTCGACCGTCGGCAGCTCCAAGTTGGCTAGAGGGCGGTGCATATCGTTCTGGCCGTCAGCGCGCATCGGAAGAACTGCTTGGACAGTGATGGGGGCAGCATTCCCTAGTGTGGGGTGGTTGGCGGGTCCTCGCGTTCCTCGCTGTGTTCGAAGGACCACCGCTCGACCTTGCGTCTGGTCGCTAAACGGCCGCGCCAGTACGGCGTCGCGGCACACATCATGTAGTAGGCGCGCCGCTTCGGGATCAAGGAGTCCGAGTCGCACCGAGTCGGCCGACCGGCGGGCCTTCCACATCTCGCGGACCTCCACGAGGGCCAATAGGTTGCGGATCGGGGGGCAGATAACGGCGTCGTCTGCGTCGTCTGGGCCGGCCTCGTACTCGGCCTAGGCTCTCACGCCGGCGCGTGCCAAGTTGTCTACTGTCGTTGCCGCCGATTGGTCCACCGCTGCTTCGCCGGGTTGGGGTTGGTCGTACGCCGGGAGGAGGCCCTCCGCCAGGTGTTGCCACATGTCGGCCTCTGTGAGGCCCATGAACGAGGGGGAGTGGAGCCACACCTGGAATACCGGTCGTTCGATGTCGTCGAGGTGAGGCGCTCCCATCAGGCGGGTGGAACAGCGGCATCCCTGGCGGTCGAGGATCGGTGTGCCCTCTCCTGTCCATTGGGTATGCAAAACGCTAGCCGCCGTTTCTCGGCGGGCCAGTCGCAGGATGACGGACCCAGTGGTAGTGGGGAGCCCAGTGCCACTCGATCCGGTTGGGTCAGCGGCTGTGGGTTTGGGAGGGGCGGCGAGTCACCACCCGGACGTCTGTTGGTAGGATTTGGACTCCGATTTTGGGGCTGAGGGTGCGGATCAGATTCGTCACAGTCCGGCCGCGTGACTCTTCGTCCATTGCTTGATGTTGGGCCACCTGGTCGCCGAACAACAGGGCCACGTCGGCGGCATCGTCCGTGCCGGCGGGGAGGCCGGTTAGGAGCAGGTGGGATGGGAGTTGCACGCGTACGTGGCGGCGGGTTGTTGGTGGGAGTTCGGTGCCCGCGAAATTTTTCGCGGTTGCGACCGTGCGGATCGCTGGCTGTTGTACTATGCTGCCCCTCAGCGCGGCCAGAAAAGTGCCGGCCCCGGCGCTCTGTTGCTCCTCATATATGTCGGTGTCCATGGTGGCTGTGGTGGTGTCCCCTGGCGCGCCTGCTCTTCACGCCACTGTGGGTGCATGCCGGCAGTTGCCTGGTGGTGGGTCGTCCGGTCGTCGGACGGTCCACCGTTTCGCAAGAGTTACACGCTACTAGTACCAGTAGGCGCGCCGGCTCGCCCGGATTTAGTACATACGCAGTACTTCGCCCGGTGTTAAGGGCCGGCTTCCTCAAGGGCAGCAACCACCAGCCCCAGCGCGTGCTCAGTCCGGTAAGGTGACGCTCTCCAAGGCTGACCAAGTCATGAAGCGCAGCACCTTGATGGCGCACCACCGTGACATGCACGCACGGACCCGCCCATCGTTCACATCCCCACCTGACCAAGGTGAAGGCAAATGCCGTGAATAAAGCAGAGATGGCGGAGAAAGCGGCGACGGAAGCGAAGGAAGATATAAATGCACTAATTACATATAGTGAGCGTGTCCCTTGCCCTTCCCCTTCTCGCCTTTACTGGATTTGTCATAGACAACCATGTAACGTGAGCGGCGGGTGCTCGGCTCACCCCCGCCCTCAGCCCCCCCTTCATCGATGCTACCCGCCCCGCCTCCCGCCTCCATCGCTGCTTCGCGCTCCGCCTTCCTCTGCATGTAGTACTTCTTCACATCTTGCCCGCAGTTTGCCGCATTCTAGCTGTCAATGCTGTCGTAGCTTTCAGGACTGCGCCGATGTGGGCTGCTGGGCGCTGAATATTCGCCTTCGCTTGCTGTCTGAGGTACCCGTTGACCCTCGCTCCATGCGCTCTTGCCGCTCCTTAGCGCGCAAGTTCCGAGCGCACAATCCAAAACGCCTCCCGTTCCAGCTTGTCAGCCTCGCTCTCGCCCGGCGGCACCTCCCACTGGAATACATAGCCACCAATCTGTCTGGGAAGCGGTGGCGGGATGGGCACGCTACAGTCCCAGCCCATCACAGATCGCAGAACATCGCTGTCGTCCATCGGACCCACAAGGTGCATAAAATGCGCCTCGCACTGCGCCTGCAGCTCGCGCATTGCGTATGCTTTGGGATCATCAAAGGTAGGGAGGAAGGGCCACGCCTTTGGATCACTTGGGTCCACTGAGTAGCCAGTGGGCAGTTGCAGGTCGGTGTCCTCCTTCGCTGCCACCACTCCGGTGTGTAAGTACACAGTCCCCTTCACTACCTTCAGCTTGCTGATATGACCTCGGAATGGCTCCTCCTTAAAATCTAGGGACAGCGGGTACAACGTGGACACGATGTCCCCCCTGTCAGTCTTCCTGACCCCACCGTGCGCTCCCCTCTTCATGTGCAGCTCCGCGCGTGCCTAAGCCCGTATGCTTCTTCGCAGGCTGCATGTGATTGCAAACCTTCAGCGGCCCGCCGTGCACGTCATGGAAGACGGCAACCGACTCGACTCCCTCGCGACAGGTGGTCATGTATCCGACCTTCTTGCTCCCGCCGGGGGCAGTGACGCGGACCTTGTGCCACATGTCCGATCGTGCCTCGCAAATAGAAACGAGGAGGTCCGCTGGCACGCCGCGAAAGGTCGCCAACGCGCGCTTCAAGCCTCCCTGCATGTGGTGGCTGTTCAAGCGGTCGTAAGTCGCCTCGGTCACCGCCGAGACCAGCGCCTCCTCGCCTACCACTGCCAGTCCGTCTATTGTGGTGGACCTGCCACAATGTCGGCAGAATTCGGAGGCGGCGGGCTGGTTGGCCGAAATGGCCAGAACGCACCGAGCGCAGTTCTCGCGCCGCGCCATACCGTTGGGGCGCTGCATTTTCCCGACGGGTTTTCAGCCTCCTGCCCCATGTAGCATCAACGGACAATGCGAGAGAAAATCCATCGGAGACATCGGAGGAACTCAAAAATCCGCCACGGTAACGACCTCGGCTTCCCCTCCCTCTAGCAATATCGGGTCCGTTTCGGGTGGGATCGGTGCCGAGATGTCTCCGAATCTGTTTGGCGTGGGTGGGTTACAATTAGTAAGTGGGGAAAAAGGGCGTACCTGATGCGGCCGAGTGCGCAGCCGGTGTTGGCCACAGTGGGCACCACCTGCCCGACCACCGCCAATTATGTGTACCCAAGGGATAGGGTTCGCGCTCCGGGGGCATGATGCGCAATGGCCGCGCGCACTGGCGGAGAGCGCGCTATGTGCAGCTCAGGGTGGGCGAGGGAGTTGGGTGTGTGATGGACGCGCCGCGCGCGGCCCGTATGATAAGGATTCTCGTACATAAACAGTTCGCGCGCAACATCTCGGTACGGGTACGCCGTGTACCGGCCACGATGAATCGAAATACAACTGCGACCTGGCGGAAAATCAAAGTACCGGCTACGATGCCGATAAAACGGAAAATCACCGGCAAATCCGACTAGTTTCGGAACCTCGTAGATTCGCCTAGAACACGGCGGAAACTACGTCGTTCTCCGGTTGCGGACTGCTGCTAACTCGGCAACATGCCCTGCCTCGTGTCGAGGGTCACTACCAAGGCACAAGGCCACAATAGAGCGCTCGATGAAGCCGCACGGCGCGTTCCTGTTACACGAAAATCGGGTTTTTTTGTGCACGCTTTGTAACGCGCCACCACCTTTCCCTGGTGTGCATCAGCCTATGGGCCCAAGGTTTGACACAAAACCCCCAAGGCCTCGTACATGACATGTACGGGTGCGCTCGGGCGGTGGAGCCGGGCGGGTGGTGGGCGTATGAGTATTATCCTCGCGCGGGATCCCGCACGTGCAGTGGTGGTGGTGCTGGGTGGCTGAGGGATCACGCACGAGCGTGCGCGGCGGCATGCCACATTATCATTATCGTTGCCAACAACACCATGCCCGACGCTGACCCACCCGAACCACCGCAGCCCGCGGCTGGAAGCCATGGCTCGGAGCGTTGGTCAGCACGGTCAAGGGGTGTGTAAGCTTTAGGCGAGAGACTGTAACATAGGCAAGGAAAAGGTTTGCAGCAAAGGAAATTGTTACAGTTTGCCAAGGCATACACGGCTTTTGTACCACTATCCGTTTGGCTGTCGGTTTGCATGTAGGCATTTAGGTTCATGTATGCAATCTAGGCTTGCTGTCATCATGGGGTCATCGGGTTGCTATGGCTGGTGAAAGCATGGCATGTGGCGAGCATGTGGCAAGCATGTGGCAAGCATGTGACAGGCACATGGCAAGCATGTGGCGAGCATGTGACAGGCATGTGGCAAGCATATCTGTGCGGGCGGTTGGGTGAGCAGCTTAGTTGCGTGTTGTTGTGTTAGTATAAGGGAGTGAGTGGTGTGAGTATGACGGTATAGGTGTGTGGGTATAGGTAGGTATAGGTGGATATATAGGTGGGTATAGGTAACGCTAACATTCCATCCCGGCCCAAAAAAAGTAGCCCTACGGGATACGTAAAGGAAAGCGGGCGGGGTATTTGGCAAACATGATATGATAATCATGTTGCGTAAGCAGAAGGCGGAGGGAAGGTGTGTTTCGGGCATAGACATGCAGCATATCGACATTTTTGAGGTTGGCATAGGGTTCCCATGAGTCGTGGGAATCGTCGTAGCCGGACCAATGCACAAGGAAAACTAAAGCAGGGCCGCGGGCATGGTGTGGCGAGTATTGGTCAATGCGGTGGTCGCGAATGGCATCGACGATATATTCGTCTTGCGGGGGCTCAATGCGGCCAGGTATGTCATCGGCGGGAGTGTCTGGGGATTCGCAGCGGAGCAGGCGAGAGATGTGGAACACGGGGTGGCAGACCATGCTGGTGGGCAGGCGAAGTTGGTAGGCCTGCGAGGAAATTTTGCGGACGATCGCATACGGGCCGATGTAACGCTGGCGGAATTTGCGAACTGGTTGGTTGCGGAGCAGGAGGTGTTGTGTGGAAAGCCACACTTTGTCGCCCTCGGTGAATTCGTCGGGACGAGTTTTACGGTTGGCATATGCTATTTGGTATGCGTCGGCGAGTTTTAGTTGTTCTGTGATTACGGCATGGGTATGTTGTATCCGTGGAACGATATCAATGTGATTCGCGGGGTTGACCGGTTGAAACAAGAGGTGTGCGGGTGTAAGCGGGTTCATGCCGTAGCATGCTTCGAACGGGGTGCGTTTAATTGCGGAGTGATAGGCGTTGTTATAACTGAATTCGGCGAGAGACAAATTATTGAGCCATTCAGTATGGTTTTGGTGCACGAAAGAGCGGAGGATTTGTTCAATGGTGCGGTGCGTACGTTCGGTTTGTCCGTCCGTTTGGGGGTGGTATGAGGAACTGATATTTAATTTCGTACGCAAAGAGCGAAACATATTTTGCCATAAAGTCGAGGTGAAGCGGTCGGATATGATGGTGCGGCAAAGGCCGTGGTGGCGGAAAATGTTATCGATAAACAAGCGAGCGAGCTGGGGGGCGTCTATATGAATGCTGCATGAGATGAAGTGGGCTTGCTTAGTAAAAGTGCAGACAAACGTGGCGATAGTGTCGAAGCCATTTTGCGCAGGGAGGCCGGTGATAAAGTCCATGGAAATAACTTCCCAGGGTCGTGTGCCTTTGGGTAGAGGTGACAAAGAGCCAATGGGGCGTTGGGTGGAATTTTTTATGCGTTGGCAGGTCGGGCAAGTGCGGCAGTAATGCTTTATGGTTTTGCGCATGTTGGGCCACCAGAATGTTTTAGAGATGTTGGCGAGCGTGCGTTCTGCATCGGGGTGACCGGCCGCATCGTGGAATTCCTGGATAATTAAGTTAAGCAGGGGTGTATCTGATGTTGGCAAGCAGACCTTATCAGCCATCCAGTACAACTTGTCGTTGGTATCGAACGTAACGCCAATGGGGATGCGATTGCCATAATAATGTGTGTCGGTTGTGTAGCCGTGGCGGATGCGAATAAGGAATTCAGGATTAACTTGTAGGTGGCACATGGTTGAGAGGAAATCATGCATGTCCTCCAGATCTTTATCAAGAAGTTGGGTGTCGTGTTCAGTTAAGGCATGGTGTAGGTCTGGACGGCGGGACAGGGCATCAGCTTCGTTTTGGGATCCTTTGCGATACAGTATTTGTAGGACGGGTTTACCGGTGCGGGGGTGATTAGCAAGGTATGGGGAAATAACACTAAGCCACAGGGAGTGACGGCGGCCTAGCGCGGGCTGATCGGGCAAGTGGCGGAGTGTTGCGTGGTCGGTGATGACAGTTATGCGACAGCTGCCTTCGATATAGCAGCGCCATTCGTTCAATGCGCAGACTACACCTAAAAGTTCTTGATCATAGGTGGGGTATCGAGTATGGGCAGGTTGTAAAACTTTAGCATAGTAAGCGCATGGTCTGAGGTGGCCGGCGGAGTCCTTCTGCAGTAACACTGCACCTAGGGCATATTTGGAAGCATCTGTTGAGACTACAAACTCGGCGTCTGGGCCTGTTGCAGGAGTCATTAAGACCGGGGCTGAGCATAGTGATTGTTTAAGAGCATTAAAGGCGACATGCTCGCGTTCCCCCCAAGTAAACTTTTTAGTTTTGCGGCAGATATCATAGAGAGGGGCCGCCATGTGGGAATATTTGTGGACATACTTGCGATAGAAATTGCAGAATCCAAGGAACTGTTGTATTTGTTGTACGGTTTTAGGTGGGGCCCAGTCGCGAACTGCAGCAATTTTATTTTCGGAGGGGCGTGTGCCATGTTGGCTAACCATATGACCTAAATATTCTAGTTCTTTTTTGGCGAAGAAGCATTTGGGCAATCGCAGCCGTATGTCGTTATCGGCGAGGAGGCTGAGTGTGGCATTAAGGTGAATCAAATGGTCATCGAGTGAGTTGCTAAAGACTAGTACGTCGTCAAGATAAACAAGGATAAACGTGTTTTTGTGCGGTTGAAGGACGTTATTCATCCATCGTTGGAACGCTGAGGGGGCATTGGACGGGCCGAATGGCATAACCAGAAATTCGAACTGGCCGAACTGAGTTGTGAACGATGTTTTCTGAACGTCGGAGTCTTTTATGCGGAGTTGGTGATAGCCTAGGGCAAGGTCAAGAGCTGAGTAAACTGCAGCGCCGGAGAGCATATCGAGTAGCATGTCAGCGTGTGGGATTGGGAATTCTATTCGACGCGTATATTTATTTAGTTGGCGATAATCAATGCACATGCGCAGGCCGCCATTGCCCTTTCGGGCGAATAGGACGGGTGCAGCGTAAGGCGAGAACGACTCTCTTATAAAGCCTTTGTCTAGAAAGTCATTTAACTGTTTTTTCAACTCATCCAACTCGGCAGGGGATAGGCGATATATTTTGCCGGGTGGCACTTGGGCATCGGGGAGTAGGGGTATTTCGAAATCAAAGGCCGGGCGGGATTGCGGGAGGCAGTCCAATGGTTGGCAAATACTTTTATGTTTAAGTAGGAGGGAACGGATTTGTTGGGTATATTCGGCAGACTGGTCAGTAGTAATACTGGCTATATCATCATCTACGGAAAGGGCAAAAGTGTGTTTTGTGGCGTTGTACTCGCGCAGCACGGCACAGAAGAACACAGTGTCGGGATCTTTTTTAAGTATCTCACGAGCCATAGTGTTGGCGTGAACCACATCGACGTTACTTGAGCGAGGTTCAATAGGGCATGTCACGGTGTGCCCGTCGGAGAACGTGAGTGAACCGGTGGTCCAATTAATATTTGGGTTATGGTGTTTGAGAAAGGAAAGGCCAAGGACGGCGTCGAAGTTATTCTGTAAGGAGGTTACAATAAACTCAACTTTTGCCTGATATCCATTTATGTCTAGTCGTAATGTGCAGGACTGTGATGCCAGGGTCATACGGCCGTCTGCCATAATAATACGTATTTTATTTTGTAGCGGTGCGGTATTAAATTTGCGCAGGCGGGCGAAGGCCTCGTCAATAAAACACAGTGTAGCGCCGGAATCCAGGAGTATAGTGAGCGGGGGCAAGTCCGGGTGGTCAGGTAGTTTGGGTTTTAGTAGTAGTAAGTCGTGATCGGACATTGACGTTATAAAAGCTTTATCAGTTTCAACACGGGGTTGGTGGGTTTTCTGAAATGTCTTATTGGGGATATATGACTTACCTTTAGACTCAAGCTCAAGAGCCTTGATGTGTTCAGAGCGCATACTGTCGTTGTGCGCCGTGGCCGCCTGCTCGTCGACAGTGTTGTCGGCGAGGTAAACATCCACGATCCAGTTGGTTGGTGGCATAGGCAGGTCATCAGTGGCAGTTGTGGCAGTGTGGAACAGATAAGTGCCGGCGGGGTATGAGTGGATGAGGCGGTACTTAGCCAAGATGGGACGCCAGGATTTTCCGAGGTCGCTATTCCAGCGGGGTAAAACAATAATAGCCCGGGTGTTATACGGGGACTCCTGACGCTGAGCTTCGAAGTGCTCGAGTATAGGCAGGGCAGACTCATCATACGGGGGGTGGATAAACACTGTATGGCCGACAGCCGATGTAGCAGTAAACGGATTATCGCGCGAACAAAAATTCGGGCAAACCGCGTCAAACGCAGAAGCGCAAGCATCAAGGGTAACTGGGCCATAATTAAAATTAAGGCGGGCAAACTCATCACGGTCAAAGGCTGTAGAGTCGGGTGGGCAGGCCGTTGGGCGGGCAGGTTTGGTTTTAGTGGCAGGTGCAGGGCGGCGGCGGTAAAATTTCCGAATAGCAGCGCGTTTTTCAATCGCGGACAACTTGGCAGTGGCCATGTCGGCCGGGATGGCAAAGTCGGCAGTAGCAAGCAGGAACCGGCACAGCCCGTGCGAAGGCAACGAGTGTGTCGACTCGACAGTCAACGGGGCTGAAGAGGAGGCCCCGTCATGCGCAGGCACCGGCACGCAGGGCTCGGCCGCGCTCTCAGGAGTTATCTCGTTCACTGGGGGCAAGCCAATAGGCATAGTCTCAGGGATGGGGGACGGACTCGGCCAGTAAGAGAGATCATCGATTGATTTACATTTCGACATCGAATCTAAACTGGCCCCAAACCGTCATTGACCGGCAGGGCGGTTCAAGTTCAGCTTAGTGATACCTTTAGCTGCCTTGTTGGCAGCCACTGTCTGGCGCCAAGCTTGCTTGTCAGCCTCGCTCGTCGACGAGCATTTCATGATGGAGTGGCCCATTCGGCCGCAGCCATCGCATTTGCCGTCATAGCGGTCATAGCCAGAAAGGCGGGGGGTGGCGGGTGTGGGGGTGAGATGGGGGGGAGGGGGGGTGGATGGGCCTGCGGGGGGAAACGGGCCAGCACCCGGACGGATGTAGCGGTGCGGGGGGGCATCGGCAGTATATTTGCGTTTGCCGTTGGCGGCAGCGGCGAACTCGAGATCAATGGCTTCAAGGTGGCGGCAGATGGTGGAGCAGGAGTCGATCGGCTCGTCAGCGCGACGGCTCGCAGCCTCGAGGGCGACTTGAGCCGAGTGGGGTAGGCACGCTTGGATGACGCCAACGACGGTGAATTCGTCGTACCGACGATGTACCGGGAGCAGGTCGAAGGTGCGCCGCAGGTGTTGGGCGAGCTTGATCGCGGTGCCCGGCAGGTGGGGGTGGTTAGGGGCGATGCGGAGGGCAGTGGCGTAACGAGTGAGTGGTGTGAGTATGACGGTATATGTGTGTGGGTATAGGTAGGTATAGGTGGATATATAGGTGGGTATAGGTAACGCTAAAGGGTGGCTGTTTTACCGCTCGCAGGCTGGTGGTGGAGCGGCATGCTCGGGCCGAGCAAGCCGCGGCAGGTGCCGCAGCGCAAGCGGCAGGCGCAGACGCAGCGCAACGCAACGATCGCAGCGTAGCGCAAGCGGCAGGCGCAGGCGCAGCGCAACGAGCAGGCGCAGACGTGCCCTCACTCCGAGCACAAGTTCAGCAGCTTACAAAGCGCTCGGGGACGTTGGCAAAGCAAGTAGCTGACTTGCAAGGACAACTTGAGGCGGAGCGCTCGCGGTCGCGCGCTAAGGAAACGGTGGTGAGGCAACTCCGTGCCGAGGCGATCGCAGCGGAGGCCAAATATACAGCGAAGCTCGCTAAGGTCGTCACGCAGCGTGACTCGGCGATAGCCGCCACGCGGCGGGCTAAAGCAAAGCTCGAGGCATGTCAATCGGGTTCGGCAAGGGCTCGGTCGTGTGTTACGAAAGCCATGAGGGAGCGGAAGTTGCGGCGGGCTTTCGCAACCTTGCGCCAAGACTTGAAGCGGATCTCAGCCCCACCATTGAGTGAGGCCGAGGCGTACCGATGTGATGATGATGCTGTACGAGGGGCAAGACAAGTACGAGCAGTTCATCACACAGATGGAGGCTATCATGGATCAACTCATGGAGCTCTGCGACGGTTCAAGGATGAAGCTGCATGACGAGATCTACACCCTCGAGATGGTGCTGGGAGGCGATATCGCGTGGCAATCAGGGATCTACGGGCATGCTGGAGCAGCTTCTACATTTTTCTGCTTCGTGTGTGACATGTCTAAGCACCACATGCACCTCATGCAGAGTGACTACGAGCGGAAGGGCATGAGCATGCCGATTATCAAGAGCGCGCAGTATGCAGCCATGCTAGCGCATGCAATGGGAGATGAGTACGGACTGACGGAGCCCTACCCGTGCCCGGGATGCGGTGAGACTGTGCACTTCCATGGTGACTTACCCCCCACCGACACTCCGGCGGCGAGGCAGGGTTACCAACATGCCCACTTCGGCCAGCGCCACATGTGCCCACCCGGCTTCATAATGATAGAGCCGGAGGACATGATCGGTGACACCATGCACGCGGGCATCCAGTCCACTAGCGGTGCAAGACCAAGGAGGAAGCGCAAGTTGTAATGGATGCCATGCAGCTCATCGGACTTCCGGGGCGGGAGGTGAAGGTGAAGACTGGAAAGGGTAAGGCAATCACCAAGGCCGACCTACCTGCGTTGAGTGGTCCGGAGATGAAGAAGATGGTGGATGGCCATGAGGTGGTGCTCGACGCCATCATCTCCCGCTCCGATCCCATCAGGCCCAAGTTGAAGAAGGTGTGGGACCGCTACATCGCCCTGACAGCGGCATGGAAGGTGGACCCAGGTGATGACCCAAAGGCTCGCAACCGGGCAGCACGTGTACTACGGGACGCCGTGGAGCTCTTCTTTGCCGCCTTCCTTGACATTGCCACACCGGAGGACATCACGCCGCTTCAAACGCCGCGAGGTCAAGAGGCTGACCAACTATCTTGAGGCGCGCTACGAGGGGGGCGTGAAAGGCGACACAGTCGTGCAACTCGTCGACTGTTTCTGCAATGAGTGTCCCGAAATTCTTGATGCCGTCTGCCAGCAACGCGGGTTGTATAGCACTGTGGAGCAGCATGTCGTCGCCGCGATCCGCGAGCACTGGACCGTGGCGCGCGCGTCGTACATCCGCGTAACCTCCAAGCTCACGTGGCGCCGCTACCAATACCTCATCCATGCCTTGTCTAAGCGTTGGATCGAGGATAAGGGCGAGCATGAGGTGTTGCTGCTGCCGTATGGCACACCAATGTGTCTGTTGCCAAGCAAGAACGAGGTGTGGGAGTGGGAGGACCGAGTGGCAAAGATAGCCGGGCTTGAAATCTCCGAGGACGGCAAGCGAGCCATCATCGACGTGATGCAGGCGTTGCGCACTCGGCTGGCCCAGTTCCCGAAAGTTCAGTTGCCCGAGAACACAGAGATCGTGATCCAGTTTTGCGGTGAGTTGCCATCGTCAGTGTTACGAATGCTGTGAATTGTCCACACCCCACCCTTCCATCACATAACATTCTTCGTCCACCCTTCTCAGCAATGGCTTCAAGATGGCAAGCACAGCCCCTTGATGGCCGAGCTTGAAGGCTATACCGCCATCAGCTATAGGCACAAACAATGTTATGAGTGATGGCATGTATTATTATGAAAACATGCACCACGCGGCATTGCACTTTCCGATGTGGATGGAGCGGCACGGCTGTACCGACCACTACAGCGCTCAATGCATGGAGCACAGCAATCGGGAGATCAAGCAGGGCTTTCGTCAAGGGAGCAACCACCAGCCGCAGCGCATGTTGAGGAGTGGAAAGATGACGCTATCCAGGACATGCCAAGTGCTGAAGGGCAACACGCTAATGGCACATCACCGAGACATGCATGGCCCCCCTAGGCGTTCCCAGCCCCACATGCCGAAGGAGAAGACGGACAAGGTGAAGAAGCAGATGGCTGCAAAGGCATCCAAGCGCAAGAGCGTGATGGCAGAGCGGGCCGACAAGCACAACGAGCAGAAGTAAATATATATAGTTACATCTATCTAGCGAGCAGACTTCCCCTTTTGAGATCTGCCATACACCACGTTGTAACGGCGAGGGCGGGTACTTGGACCAACAGGATCCGCCGCGGCCTTGTCCCGCTCCGCCGCTTCATGCTCTACCACCCCTGCTGCATCCGCCGCTCGCCGCGCCATCTTCTGCATGTAATATTGCCGCACGGCTGGGAAGTGCGCAGCATCCTAGCTGTCTATGCTGGTGAAGCTCTCTGCGTTGCACGGCGACGGCATGTCCCCTTCCTCTGTGTCGCTGTCTGACACTCTCAATGGCACTCTCAAGTTCCATGCGTTGCTGCCGCTGCTGCTCAGCGCGCAAGCGTGCAGCTTGCGCTCGCAGCTCGCGCTGCTCCTGAGGGCGCACTGCCCAGAGGGCACAGCGCTCTATTCTATCCACCTCACTTTCCCTTGGAGGGCCTTCCCACCGAAAGACTGACCCCCCTACCTGCCTAGGGGGTGGTGGTGGAATGGGCGCGCTGCAATCCCAATCAAGAATAGTCTGCAGCGCGTCGCTATCATCGGTTGCGCCGACCATATGCATAAAGTGCGACCTCACTATAACTTGCAGCTCGCGCATGGCATATTCTTGGGGGTCACTATAGGGGGGCAAGTGGAGCCATGCCTTTGGATTTCTGGTGCTGGTGGGGTAGCCGGTCGGGAGCTGCAAGTCTGCGCCCTTCTTCGCAGCCACGATACCGGTGTGGAACAGCACGGTCCCCGCCCGCTCAAGTAGCGTGCTGCCGGAGTAGGCATATGGCGTCTCCGTCACCTCCAAGGCAAGCGGATACAAGACAGAGACCACGTCGCCGCGGTCCATCATTCGCACTCCGCCATGGGCGCCTTGCCTAGCGTGCTGCTCGCGGCGCGCCTTTTGCCGAGCTGCTTGCAACGCACTTCGATGCTGCCTCGGCTTTGGCGGATCGCCATGCTTCTCGTGCAAGAAGAGGACCGACGCGACGCCCTCTGACGTATACGTGATGTATCTCACCACGCGCTTCCCCTTGCGGTCGGTCGTGTCCTTGACCCAGTGCCACAATTCTGGTCGAGATTGGCAGAACGCAACCAATAGGTCGGCGGGAATGTTCTTGAAGCTAGCCGTCGCAAAATGCTGGCCGCCCTGCGTGTGTAAGCTGTTACAACGTTCGTAGAGCGCCTCAGTGACCGCCGCGACCAGCACCCCCTCCTCCACGAGTGCTAGGGCTCCCATGGCGGTAGAGCGGGCGCAATTCCGGCATACGTCGGTGGCGGCGGGCTGGTTGGCCGCGACGGCCAAAATGCAGCGGCCGCAGTTCTCGCGCCGTGCCATACCGTTGCGCTGCTGCGTCGGCGCCACGCGGATTTCAGCCTATACCCACTTGTTTTAATGGACACAACGCCAAGGGTTGAGGGCAAAACTCAAAAATCCGCCCCGGTCACGACCTCAGGAAATCCCCTCACTAGCGCTCTTGGGCGTGTGTCGGGCGGGCGGGCTGCCGACATCTCTCCAATTCGGCTCTAGGTGGGTGGGACAGGGGCGAGCAAATGGGGTGGAATGGGGCGCATCCGTGCCTCGCCGCGGCGGACGCGCAGTCAGTGTTGACCACTGTGCCCATCAACTGCCCGGCTGCCGCGCGTACAGTCTGCCAAGACTTTAGGTCCAAGGCTGTGGGGGTCGGGATGTGCAATGGCTGCGGTCACGAGTGGCAAGCGCGTGCCGACGTGACCTTGGTGGCTCAGCGAGTGAGAAATGCGCAGGGCGCGTCGGCACGCGGCTTGCATAACGATTACTCGTACAAAAATAGCGCGCCCGAAATATCCCGGCGCCGGAACGCCGTGCGTCTCCCCCCCCCCCCCCCCCCCCCCCCATGTGGCCGGCGAGGCGGTTTGACACCCGCTAACTAAGCGAGCGACGGGCGCAAACGAGTCGACACGACTCGGAGCCGGCCCGAGTCGTCGACAGGCTGAAAGGGCCGTCGTAACGCGACCCCAAGCGTCGAGAGGCACATCCGAAACGAAAAAGGTCGACATCGGCTTCGAGATGCACAAGCATACATCCCCCACGCCCACTACATGACGCCCACTGCCTAAAGACGCCAGTGACGAGCGACGACCTCGCGTTGCACATGCAAACGAGCGCATCGTTTAGATGCTTGCGCGCATGTGCACATGATAGGAGCTACGCGGACTTCTCGACGCCGACAGCGACGCCGATCGTGACGCAGAAGGCATAGTCGTGCGTGGGGGTTGTGGAAGGCAACCACTATGGCGACAGCCGCAACGACAGCGACGGCGAAGGAGACCCCGGCGCGAGGTGCGACTTTAGTACCGGGACTAGCCACGCTCGAGGGAAGTACGACGACGGGAAAAGGTGAGCATGTATCGTGCCGACTCCCCCTCCCCCCCTTACTGTGTGGCACCTACTAGTCCGTTGCTAACACATGCTCCTTGACCCCCTCCGCAACAGACGCCGTCAATTGTACACCGGTGTCAAGGCTACCGTGATGGTGGCCGCGCTCAATCTTTGCGAGTGGAAGCTGAAGCACACCAATACGGCGGCGCTTGAGAGGCTGTTGAAGTTGTTGAAGAATCACATGCTACCGAAGGACGGGTCAGAGCTTGCCGAGACGTGGTGCCAGGTGGAGCCGTGCCTAAACGTCCAGGACATCAAGGAGTTTATCGTACATTGTTGCCCGTGCGACGAGCATCGGTACGGCCGCTTTCTGGACGGTGAGCGGCTCGGTAAGCGGGATAGAGGTCGCCGGCGGCAGCTCGGAAGGGATGCCGGAATCGGAGACCACTATCCCTATAACAAAAAAGCTCGCACCGACGCCTTGGCCTTGCGTGCGCGGCGGCACGATCTGAGAAACAAGGATAGGAGGCCCAACCACCGCCCCTAACGGAGCTAAGGCAGCGCTGGGTACATGTGAGCCGGAACCGGTCAACCGGTGCTGGACTCGAAGCGCTTTGGCAGATTCGGTGGCGGGGAGCGCAATCTCGTCCCACTTCACCAGCCACACACCAATCCACCGACTTGCCGACGGTGCGAAACACCCGCGCACGTTGCTGGCGTTGCTGCCCTGCCTTCATAGGGAGCATAGGGCCTCGATGGGCCGTCACTCGGACATCACCGGTGGTCATGGTCTTGCGCATACGGGCGGCTAGTGGGTGGGTGGGTCGGTCGGAGACATGCTTGAATTTCTTCAAATTACCAAAAAATGCGCGCCGGCTTGTAACCCACTCAAGCCCGTCGGCGATCGGCCCCGTAGGGATGGGCGTTGAAGCAGCATTTGGTCTTAGGCAAGTCCCTTGCTAGCTGTTGATATCAAAAAGTGCCAGCATGATCCTTTGCCAGGCATCCGACCGTTGTTGTCTTAATCAAACAACTATTGTGTATAACATACAAATATCCATGACGCAATAAATAATAGAGGCGGGACGGATGAGTGATATGCGCGCCCGGTTCAGTCCGGGCGACGTGCGCACGTGCTTCTACCGCCCACTACTATTGTGTGCATGTGTATTGGAACTAAAATGGTATGGATACGTGCTCTACAAGCGTACCCTCACGCATATATTGCATGCTGGTAGTGGTAAAGCAAAAGTCAATTTCGCCCCGGGTCATCGGCGAAGCCACCCGGGCACTTGACCTCAAGCGCCAAGTGCAGTCTTAGGTTTGGCATAGCCATTACACCGTTGCCTCATTCGAACCTCGAAAGGTAATGCATCGACCGGGTAAACCCGGGACACGGGCCATGACGATATTGCCCTGATTTGACAGAGCTTGGCCACTTGACCTCATGCGCCAACTGCAGTCGCAGGTCTGGCATAGCCCGTAGACCATTGCCTCATTCGAACCCGGCTGTATTGCTACATTACCCGGGTTGTATTGGTACATTAACTATTGTAAGAATATGTAGTGAACCGCGTCGGATTTGATATGGTATTAATCCTTATAGCGATCAGCATATGCATGCATAAAAATCCCCGCCGGCAATCTTATTAGTACGGACCTTGCTTCCACTTTTTTTATGGGCCAACTTTTGTCCGGGCACGTTCGTGATGCTAGCGGGGATTTTGGCATTAAAAACTACCCCTACGACGACGGCCTTCCACACCCGCGAGTTTCATGGACGTACCATCGCGAACTGGTACGTCGCGCGGCCCTCGGCTCCCTCGGCGCGCGGCTGCCTGCCGTGCCTGCGAGATGGCGGCGGCCACCGCAGCGTTCAACAGCCAATTCGCCAGCGGCACAGGCAGCAGCCGCCGTTCCACATACCGCCGCCGCTGGCCGCGCGAGATCCGGCACTAGTAACACTAGTAGCTAACACTAGTATCGGCACTAGTAACACTAGTAGCCTACCGCGCAGTGCCGAGCCCGTTTTGTGACAGCCGGACGTATAGCCATGGTGAATAGCAAGCGGCTTGAGCTATCGGCGAAGGACCGGCGGGAGACGAAACGCCTCGCCAAGTCCGCCGTGGCCGTCGGCGAGGCGCCCTCACTGTTCTCCAAGGTGGCGCCCGCGCTCGCCAACACCTCCCCGGCGCCGTCGTCGGACTCTGGCGGGAGTGACACCTCCGCCGGCAGCGCTGGTGACGGCATGGAGGACGCGGTGGACTTCGCCATCGCCAGCATGTCTGCCGCTGCCGAGAAAACCCGTGCATGGGCCATGCAGGCTCTGCGGGCTGATATCCTGCCGGGCGACAGTGTATCCGCTGGCATTTCGGCCGCCCTTTAATCGACGCGGCACTATACAAGCAACGCGAGAATCATTCAGGCAGAAAAATGGTCCTTGAGCCGGGGCGGGAAAACGTACCGCCAAGGACCAGTTTATTCGTTGTTAAGTACTTAACTGAGCTTAGTCAGACGACGGACCGAGTTGTGCGGTCGAACGACTACCGCCTGGAAAATATAGCACAGTAGCCAGTCATCGGCTCTGTCTAGAATCTTCCAGGATGGGACAGTGAGCAGCGGACTCGCGACCGCACCAGCTCCCGACCTGTTTCCCTGCCTGCCTGCAGCTACTACTTAGCCAACTGTCTAGACCATAGCGCTCATCCCTTTTGCTGTTGCGCTTCACGCACCAGCAATCGCGCGGCACCTGTGCCGCGAGGGGAAGCGATCCTTGTCGATATTATCCGCCTGCGCTAGCACGACGCCCTGCGCACGGCATTGTCAGGGCTCAGTATGCCTGACAACTCCGGTGACGCCCCTAGTGGCCTAGCCGAAGACCGCATCGCCGCGCTGGAGGCCGGTTTCGCGGGGCTTACGGAGCTTCTGGAAGCCCTACGAAGTGACCTTCAGCGGCCTAGTGGTTCTACTCCTACCGAGCCCCGCGCGCCCGCTAGTAGCGCTGCCGCGGCGAGCTCCCAGCACGACGCACCGGCTCGCGCAGAGCAGGTTTCCGTGCCCCAGCCCCAGCGCGGTGGCCCTAGTGCCGCTGCCCCTTCCTTAGTCTGGGAGGAGTGGGCTCATTTAATTGGCCCCGGCTTTTCCGTCCAGCCCAGTCCCGGCCTCTCTCCGATTCCCCAACTGTACGACATCTCATCTGACGAGACGCACCGCCAGCTCATCGCGCGTCGGCACTGGGCAACTTTGGATCAGTACCGCTCTCTGTACTGCTTTGGCTTCTACGATGCGGTGGCCCACGCGGCTCTCTGCGAGGCGCTCGCGTCGATTAAGAGAGCGGCAAGCGCGGCGCAGCCCGCTGGCGAGGAGGACCTTCGCCTCCTTGAAGCGGGCGTGGCGGCCTACGACGCCTCAAATAAACACCGGCGCGACTTCCTGGCGTTTATCCGCCTCAACGCGTCGAACGATGCGGATGCGCGGACCAAGACAGTCGCACAGGTGGTTCGCCGCAGCCTCCTCAAGCCCGGTTTCGCGGACTATGGTTCGGAAGCAGTGGCGCAGCTCAGCGACGAGCTTTTGCGCCGCGAGGCCGAGTACAGCGTCACGTCGGCGGCAAAGGCCGCCGTACAACAGCGCTTCGGCGTGGGACCAGACCCCAACGAGGAGGAGGACAACGACGACGAGCCACCATCCAGAGCGCGACGGCGCCGGCCCTCCGGACGCCGCCCACGCCCAGACTTCCGCCCCACAGCCGACGACGCCGACAAGGGCAAGGGCAAGGGCAAGGCCTGACGGTGCGGCCCGCCGTTCCGCTTCGTTACCACGCCCCTCCACGTTTCTGCGCCATCGCGTGCGGCAGAACTGGCGGGAGTGGCGGCGAATCGGGGCGAGCGGGCGCGTGCTCCGGTGGGTTCGCGAGGGAGTGCCGCTACCCTTCTCTGGCGCGGCGCCCACGCCTTTCCACCGGGGCGTCTCTCTACAGGACGCTACGCCTCAGCAGCTCGAGTGGTGGGAGCGGGAGAGCCAGCGACTAGTAACAGTCGGCGCGCTAGAACCTGGCGTGCGCGAGCACTACGTGTCGCGAGTCTTCCTAGTACCAAAGCCGGGCTGCAACCAGTGGCGCCTTGTAATAGACCTGCGCCATCTAAACTCTTACTGCGCGGTCTATTCCATGCGATTCGAAACTCTGCGTCGCCTGCGGTACCTGGCGAAACGCGGCGACTGGGCGTTTTCCTTCGACCTGCAGGACGGCTACTACGCCCTGGGCTTGCGGGAGGACGTCCGCGACTTCTTTACAATCAACGTACGTGGCACCCTGTGGCGCTTCGCGGCCCTCCCCATGGGTTGGTCGCTAAGCCCTTACTACTTCTGCACTCTGATGGCGGTCATGGTGCGCTACCTGCGTCAACCAGACTTCGCGACCTACAGCAGCTACGGCCGGCCCTTCCGTCGACGCTTGCGTCGCCGCAAGGCGCGCGGCGTTTGCCTCCTACCGTTCATCGACGACTTCCTGTTTCTGGCACCGTCGCGCCAGCTGGCTCTACGCCTACGGGCCGAGGTCGAGCGACTCTGGGGGCGCCTGGGCCTGGCCAGGCACCCCACCAAGGCGCACCCCGAGCCCACCCAGCAGCTGCAGCACTTAGGCATGGACTTGGACCTGGTCACTATGCAGTTCCGCGCCCCAGCGGCGAAACTGCGTCGGCTCTCCAACCTGGCCCGCGACCTCATGTGCATCGCTGCGCGCCGCCGCCGCCACGCGCCGGCCAAACTCCTTGCGTCTCTCGCCGGGCAGGGCCAGTTCCTCTACCTCGCGATGCCTCCGGCACGTTTCTACCTCCGCGAGGCGCACACCGTCCTGGGCCGATGCTCCTCTCCGAGCGGCAAGGTCGTTCTGACGCGTCAGCTCATTCGCGATTTGGAGTGGTGGCGCGATGTTCCCACGCGCCACAACGGCGCACCGATTCTGCGCCCGGTGGAGACAGCCTATCTGCACACGGACTCCAGCCAGTACGGCTGGGGTGCGGTACTGTGCGAAACTACGGAGGCACGCGGATATTGGTACGAGGAGGATCGTCGACGTCATATAACGTACAAGGAGCTCAAAGCGGTACGTCTCGCCATACAGTCATTTTTGCCACGGCTGATGGGGCGCCGCGTACTTTTGTACGAGGACAATCAGGCGGTGGTGCATATCCTGTCCAATTTGACTACTCGGTCACCGGTGCTTATGGCGGAACTTCGCAAGCTATGGTATTTGCTGGATGTACACGATATTCGTTTACGAGTACGGTACATTCGGTCTGCGGCGAACGCATGGGCGGACAAGCTTTCGCGAGAGAAGGACTTTTCCGATTGGATGATCAATCCTCGTATATTCCGGTACGTCGATCGCATCTGGGGACCTCATACGGTCGACCGATTCGCAACTATGGAGAACGCCTTGTTACCTCGGTACAACTCCCGGTGGACGGTCCCAGGTACCGAGGCGGTGGACTCCTTGGCCCAGTCGGACGCCACGTGGCGCGCCGAAGTGAACTGGTGCAATCCCCCCTGGCAGCTGCTGGACGATCTGGTGCTAAAGCTGCAGCAATCGGGGGCCGCGGCAACCGTGGTCGCCCCGGCCTGGCACGGCCGCCCTTGGCTCCAGCAGCTACACGAGATGGCTACAGAGGTACTGCACTACCCTCCTTCCCGCGATCTGTTCTTTCCCGGGCTGCTCGGGCGCCGCGCGGGCGTCGGGCCGCCGCCCTGGAGCGTGATGCTCTTCCGCCTTCCCTTCCGTCCTTCTTCTACCGGTCGCGACGCGCCGGTTACGGGGCGTTAAGTGCTGCGGCTGCTACCTTGGACGTTTCCGCGGACGTTTTTCAGATCTCCCGTACAGATGCTCACAGCAGACAACACCCGGCTGTGCGGTACGGGTTGAAATCGAACGTACCGTCTGCACCATGGGCAGCGATTATGCGACCTGGGCTACTGCGGTTACTCGGCGACGACGAGGTTGGGCGCCGTGCCGCGGATTTCTTGATGTCTTCGCGCGCGGAACGTACCGTGCAGTCTTACGGATCTGAATTCAACCTATTCTGCGAGTTCTGCGCGCAAAATGGGAGATTGCCGGACACGGCGGATCCGCCGCTCATCGTTCGGTACATCTCTTGGGTTGCGGCACGTGGCCGCAACAAGGCTGGTGCCTTTGGACCCTACCTTTCAGCGATCAACGCCTTTTTCACCGATAATTTCAAGGAGCCGCCGGCGCTTGGGCCTTTCGTCAACCAGGCGATGCGCGGTTGGGAGCTGGCTCAGCAGGTGCTGGACGCCCCGGACTACCGGGTGCCTCTGCCTGCGGACGTCGCCCTCGCCTGTGTTCGGCGTGCGCTGCGGCTGGTTTCTCACAGGTCCATCGCGTGCGACCTGCCCACATTCCGTGCCCTGCTCGTTACCGCGGTCAATTTCCTTTTTTGTCACCGCGCGGGTACCAGTACGGGGTGCGGCGTGCGCGATTTGGCGGTTGATGCCCGCAGCATTACGCTGTACCGTCGAGTACTTAAGGGCAAGCCTTCCGGGGCGCCTCGTCCGGTGCTGCAAATTTCCCGCGAGGCGCACCCCGAAATCGCGGAGCTTTTGGAGTTCTTCGTCAGCTGCCGCGATCACGTGCTGCCCGGTGCTACTCGGTTTTGGCAGCTCCCTGATGATGATCCCGGCACGTGGACCGCTGCTACTGTCTCCGAATGGGTAACTGCCGCTGCCTTGGCAGTTGACGCTACCCCGCCTGCTGGTTTCTGCTGGTCGTCGCACAGCCTTCGCAGTGGCGGGGCGTCCGCAACCTCGGCCACGGGCGTCCCTATGCCTACGATTCGCTGGCTTGGCGGCTGGAAAGTGGGCAGCGGCGTGGTCCTCAATTACATCGTGCCAGGCATCCTGGACTCCGCTGGGGCCCGCTACTTCTTCGGCTCCCTGGCACCGCAGCGTTCCGCTGCTAATCTTTCACAGTGACTGGTTTTCACCGGTAACTGTGGCCTTCCGGTTTTGCTTGGCAACGTGACTCGCACTCTGTCTAATCGTTGTTAAGTACTTAACTGAGCTTAGTCAGACGACGGACCGAGTTGTGCGGTCGAACGACTACCGCCTGGAAAATATAGCACAGTAGCCAGTCATCGGCTCTGTCTAGAATCTTCCAGGATGGGACAGTGAGCAGCGGACTCGCGACCGCACCAGCTCCCGACCTGTTTCCCTGCCTGCCTGCAACTACTACTTAGCCAACTGTCTAGACCATAGCGCTCATCCCTTTTGTTGTTGCGCTTCACGCACCCACCCGTCCCACCCATCTTGTTTGGTGTGGCGAGGGGCTTGTAAGACAAGACACTCGCTTCTGGCAACGTGACTCGCACTCTGTCTAAGGGTCAGTTTTTGTACGAGGAAACTGGTCCTTGGGCCGCGGCTGCACATGAAAGACCAGTTTTTTACGAGTACGTTAGTTACCCGTTACGACTACGAACCGAAAAGTTGGTCCTTCTTTTTTGCGAGTGGAAGGTCCCTAGTGCTGTAATTCTAGCGTCGTCCTTCCAATTATTATTTACATGAGCTAGCAGCAGAAGGCGATATCGGAAATCACCAAAATAAAAGGCAATCAGAAAGGTCCTTCTAATCTAATATCAGAACAGCGCGTTCTCGAAGTGGGCGCGTTTCGTGATACGCTTCTTCATTTTTCTTCGTTTTTTTTTCCATCGGGGGTGTCGAGTAGTAGCGCTACTCAGCACTAATCCGAGCCCTGCTGGGGATAGGTAGTCAGTGATTCGTAGGTCTACTACGTCAGCACTTTCTTACTGTTTAGTCGCGACCGCTGTAAGGATTGTGTATTATCTACAATCGGGCATCACTGCTATTGCTACTGCGGCGGCGGCTGGATTTCCTTCTGGATTTCTGTGGATTTCTCGAATTTCTGGCACATGTAACCACTCACTGCTACGGCGGCGGCGCGCCCGGCGTGGCATGCGCGGCTCGCGCATGAGGATTTACATTATGATAAACTATGATCACACTGGCTCTGCTTAATGCTACAGCGCTGGCTGGCTGGCGCCTGCACCAACCCGCATATAAAGCATAGCAGAGGGTCGTCGGCCGTCGCGTAGCACGTAGCGACTAGCGTGCGAGTAGCGTGCGACCAGCGTATCAGGGCCAAGTGTTAAATACCGGGTACCTGTACCTCTGTGTAGGATAGCGACTGATGATGTATCGGTGTGAGTACGATGAAGTGCTGAAGACCACCTATCTGCATATATTCATCAGCCACGGTACGGGTCCTAGTACTAGAGATAGCACCCCCTCTCAACACCGGCAGGGAAACAGCGCGGAACATCATACTAGTAGCCCTCGTTGTCCACGCATGCCGCAAATTGAGATTGAAAATTATATCGATTGCAACCTGCAAGCATTCTGCTCTCCGCCACTCAGACTGACCGCCGTCCTATCCTAACCAAATCACTGATTTGGAAACCCGATTTTGCCCCTACGAGAATAGCATGCAGGAATGCATCCTATCCTGACCAAATAGCGACCGTGTATGCATATTTCGCGATTACAACTGATTACGCCATCCGCGCCCGTAACCGTAGCCGCTCCCCCCCGCGCCCGCCGCTGTGGTTAGCGGCTCGGAGCCCCGCCCGTGCGCATTGTGTCCGTACTCACTGATGGTATATCGCATTGCGCAGCCTACATATGTGGCACCCGCCTACCACCATGGCGCCGCTCATACTGGCGCACACACGGCGGGCGCGTCCGACTGTCGTCAGTTGCCATGGCGTCGTGTGTTCCTCGTCGTCATCGGTTGGGATGAGAGCAAAAAGACTGTCCTCTTCCGGTACGCTAGCAATAGCCCCTCGGCGAGAAACGTTGATTGACTTTCGGGTTGGGGCGGTCGCCTCGACGTAGGCGGCCGAACACGCAGTAGACGGGTAATGGCGGCCGGGTGGTGGACTGGTGGGTGTGCCACGGATGGGGCGCGGGCCGCAGGTGGGCCACCCGTGGGCGGCGGCGAGTTCGTTACACACGACAGCTGCGAGCCGTGCGATGAACGATGGGCGCATGTGCGCCGTCCATCCAGCCTCTTTGACGTACCGACCGTTACGCGACCAAATAGGAAACGCGAGTGATTTCGTCACTCGCCGAGGTCCGACTTACTGGAGCCTCGTGATTTGACCACCAATCCGAACACCCGCGATGACCAAATAGCGATTTGGTTTTCCAAATCACTATGGGATCTGGACCGTACGATTAACCAGTACCGACGTCATCAAGGATCATCAAGGATCCATGATCTTTTTAATGTACAGGTTACCAAATTAGTAAGGATCGCGATTTCGTTAGGATAGTTTCAAAGTTGAGTCTGGTTTTGCCAAAAAGGTCGCGCAGGCTGTTTTACACGGTCAAGAGCCGAAATTGGCATGATGGTTTAGCGAAAGCGTGGAGGGAAAACGGAGTCAGGGGGGGCGCTGCGTGGAACGCAGCGAAAACTGGAAGATGGCAGGCTCAGCTGTTCTCGCTGCTTTTATGTCTACTCGTGCTGCACCTGAAAAGGGCGCAACAACAGATGCCTAGTTCCCGTACCACTGAGCAGCACTTGTAGCTAAAAAGCGGTTAGGTCAAGGAGGGAAACCCCATAAACTAGTTTAGATAATTTCAAGGTTGAGTCTGGTTTTGCCAGTCTTGAGCGAACGGGGGAGAGCGGTGGATTGACGGAGAAGAGGTAGCGCCAAGTCATGAAGGAGGCACTGGGAAGGCCACCGCTGCGGAGTCCTGTTGGACTTGGAAGTGGCGGAGGGGGGCGATGTGTCCAAAGAAGAACCATGCGCCAAGTGAAGGAAGAACGTTGGGGTCGATGTAGTCCAGAACGACGTCAGAGTTAGTGGCCCAACCGCCTTGGTAGCGAATGTGGGACAATGGCACTCCGATGGCATTCGCTGCAGAGGCCGCGCCCTTGCGAAGACTTTGTGAAGTCCAGGAAGTGCCAGCAGGGGGGGCAGCGTTGACTAGACTGATGGTTGCAGACAGCCAGTCTGACATTGTAGCCGCAGTCCAAGGTTTTGACTGCTCGGCCGCAGTGACAGCCCAGAAGTTTGACGCAGCCAAGCCAACAGTAACCAGGGGGACAGATTGGACGTTGTCGATGAAGTGGTGCAAGAGACGTGCCACTCGAGGGTGCTCGGACACAGGAAGGGGAAGTACGCGCAGGTCGTCGGGTCCCCGTCGGCCAGCGCGACTCTTCTCGCGGTACACTTGCAAGGTGATGTTGTAGGTGTCGACATGCACATCTCGCACTCGACAGAAGACGCCAGTAAGGCCCCTGGCAAAGAACATGAAGTTGACAACCGAGGCCAGGAGAGCTCGGAAGTCGAGATGGTACTCTGGGTAAGGAGCAGACACGATTACCTCGGCCTTTGTGACGAAGCGATAGGCTACATCCGCAGACAGAGGGACACGCAAAGGGGCAGCGTCCAACCGGCGCTGACGCAGCATCAGCCCACGCCTTGCTGAAGTTAGGTGCAGACTGTCCTTGGCGATTGGGACGAGGTTGTGCAGCTCGAAGAACGTGTTGATTGCAGACAAGTAGGGTTGCAGCGACTTAGCTGCGATGTGCCCTCGCTCCCCGATCCTGGCAACATACCGAACGACAGTAGCGGTAGTCGCTTCCAGCGGACTGATGTTTTCAGAGTCGTGGCAGAACTCCGCGAACTGAGACAGTCTGCCGGCGTAGCTCTTGAGTGTCTGAGCGCTGAGGGAACTGGAGAGCAGGTCGAGCGTTCGCTGGCCCAGCTCGTCCGAGCTGAACGCGTCCTGCAGCCGGGATCGCAGTGACGCAGCCCACGGAGCGACAGCTGCGGGCTCGTCAATTACGTACGTGCGTCGTTTTACCGACAGAGTTCCACCGGTACGACTACTGTTCGCAAAGTACTCGGCAGCAGCGGTTAGGTTCCCGGCGGTTGGCCGGTAGCTGCTGGACGGGTTTGCAGTAGCTTCAGAACGGGTTTGCGGGGCTAGGTTCAGGTAAGAGGGCCGCCCCGCGCGCCCTTCGCGCTCGTAGCGCCTGTCCCGTGCATAACGTACACGCGCGAAACTTGGTCGTTGCGAACCAGTTGTGACACGTAGTGTAACAACCGACGGACGCAAAGATGGGGTGGTAAGAAAGGCGGTTGGTTGAGCCGCCATGTGCAGGTGTGCGGATGGTTGAGCCGCACTCGGCTGTAGCTGTAAGAAGCGCCGCACCGAGGAAGGTCTAAATGAAGTCTGTAAGGTGGGGGGGTCAGGTCCTGACACAGGGCGCCCATCTCGCCGTTGAGCTGCAAGGGTGCGTCTTGCGGCGGTCACCGAAAGGTGGCCTCGCAAAGCTCCAGCAGCTCCGACGAAAGGCGCCCTACACCGTCACTCGTGCTCACCTTCGCGGCCACGTCCACGCCCGCCGCCACGTCCTCGCCCACGCCCGCTACCTGCAGCTGCAGCTGCTACTCTGGCAGTAGCGGTTGCCTTTGCGCTGCTGGCAACGGTCGCCTCGAAGACACGACGCTCGTAGTCCTTCATGAGGTCCCCAAAAATCGCGGAACCCAGATGCTCCGAAGCAGGCTGAAAATGCTGAGCTCGCAGCACGTCCAGAACGCCTTGGTCACCGTGCACACGCTTGATCTCATTTAGCCTCCGCAGGAAAGCCAAACGAAAACGAAACGCCTTGTCGATGGCCTCGGCGTGATTCCGAGCTCTCGCGAGGTAGGGGGTGAAGTCCTGGTTAGCGGCAGGGACGTAAGGTAGCAGCTCATCGAGAGCCACGAAAAGTGCGGCCATGTGGGCCCCGAAACACGACATCCACAAGTACTCTTCCTGGGCCGGCAGACGCCGGTCGTCATGCTTGAGGTACTCGTTCGTTAGGTCGGTGCTCAGGGGGAAGAGTCCAGGCACTCGGCTGACCGGTCGAACGGCCTCGTAACCAGACTCTGCTCTCTGCAGTAGCTCTGGCACCGCGAGGTAGTCATCCTCGGCACTCACGGATTTTGCTCCGACACGGCCGCTCTGGGCTAGCTCTAGCGGGGCGCTCTGCGGCTCCCCCGCTGCCTGTCGGCTGTCCCGCGAAGCGCTGCCCGGAGCCGGAGCCATGTGCTCCTTCCCCATCAACAACGCGATCACGAGCCGTCAATTGCGCCACAGCTGTAGCCAACTCTCGCAGTAATGAAGACTGGGCCCTCATATCTGCGCTCAGCGACTCCAACGTCGGCTCGGCGACGGGTTCTTCGTTTCTCCATCTGGCATGGTAACGCACGGACGTACGGACGAGAATATCACACTCGGGTGGTGAGCCGGGTGTGGTCTTGAACAACCTGGGGTGACCTTGCCCGCAACTGGTTACGATACAGTTTTTACGTCGCTGCGTGGAACGCAGCGAAAACTGGAAGATGGCAGGCTCAGCTGTTCTGGCTGCTTTTATGTCTACTCGTGCTGCACCTGAAAAGGGCGCAACAACAGATGCATAGTTTCCGTACCACTGAGCAGCACTTGTAGCTAAAAAGCGGTTAGGTCAAGGAGAGAAACCCCATAAACTAGTTTAGATCAGACGGGGGTGAGTTCCTCTTAGGGCCCGGCATCTCTAACCATAGCAGGGAAAAATAAATGTAGTGTCGTATATGAAAGCTCAAGCTTCCGGCCATCCTCGTTCGTTTCCAAACCCCGCTCCTTCGTCCGTCGCGTGATGAGTCGCTGTTTTAATTCCCGGACAACTACTACATGCGTCAAAAGTAATGAACGGGTGGGTCGTAATCCGTGCGCAGGCTGCGCGCCACATGTCGACAAACTGATTGCCGCCTCGTGGGCATATATCCTCTGCCATCTTCCGCGCCCCCGAGCTAGCCGCCCCTAGTCGTCGCACAATGGCGTATGGTGGACATACACACATTTAGAGCTAGCAATGGCGAACTGCTGCATCTTGCTGGATGCAAATGGGACTGGGACAAGATCATAGCGTAAACGGTGCAGGCCACTATACTTCACTTTTGACTCACTGAAAATGGGACAATATCATAGCTTTAAACCCTGTGCAGGTATTTAGGATTCGCATGTACTGGCGCAAAGTACATGATCACTTGGTGGCGGCGGAACGGGGCAAAGGCGGCGGGTCGAGGCAGGTTCTCCGAAGGTAGGTAGGTAGGTTGCCGCGAAGTCGAGGCAGTTCTCCGCCTCCCACACCTGTCTAACCGTTCTCGCTGAAACAAGTAGTAAGTTGGGCTGTGGGGTCAGTATGGGTTCCCCCTTGCGGGCTATACACGAAATTCGCGCTGCACTTGGGGAGGTGCGGGAACTCCTTCAACATCATGAGGGAATGTTGAGTAGGGAGGTTCTTCTCGATGGCAACAAGTTGTATCGGGTCTGCCGTCGGGCGGCCCGTCTCCTCGCGTGGGGCAGCCTTGCGTGATGTTGCGACCTTGGAAGAGTCGTTAAGGGGGGGTGGGCGGCGCCCCCCTTCGTCTTTGGCCGAAGTAGTGGCGTCTGAAGAGGGTGCCGCAGGCAGTCCCGGTATGCAAGGCAGCGCTAAGCGTTCCGACACGGCAGTTGCAGGGCCCCCACGGCCCACCCCGGCTGGGGCAGGCTGAGGTACAACCACACCATATCGGTCATTGGCTTCCCGCCGAAGACGGCCACAAAGCGGTCAAGTCTGTAATCTCAGGCCTCTCTACTAATTGGCGGTTCTTGTATGCCTCGGCGGCTACAAAGGTATGCTGCCCCTCGTCAAATAATTTCCGCGTGCAGGTAGCAGACACCTGCGGTTGAACCAACGGATACATTGCAGCAAGGCCGCCCACCTTGCGACTGGCGTCGCTTCTTTTGAGGCCGGTTGCGACTATGCGGCAGCAAGGCGAGGGGGTGCGTTGCTCGTGCAACTAGCAGTCGGGGGGGGGGGGGGGTGTGGGTAGGTTGAACGCGCGATGGCGACATAAGAAGCAAGCCATAGAAATGCAAAGGTGGACAATATCATTATGTCGCAGCAAGGCCGACCACCTTGGCGACTTGCGTCGCTTCTTTTGAGGGCGGCTGCGACTCGTTGGCGGCGGGCGAGGAGATGCGTCGCTTGTGCCAGCTTTTGCACTCGGGGCTGTGGGTCGAACGTGCAATGGCGACATTATAATTAGCAAGCCGAAAACTGAAACAGCCCATCATAGCCTTACCTCGCAGAAAGGCCGCCCACCTTGGCGACTCGTGGCGCCTCTTGCAAGCCGGCTGCGACTCGTCGGTAGCAAGGCGAGGGGGTGCGTCGCTCGTGCCAGGTGTTGCACTCGGGGGCTGTCGGACGAACGTGCGATGGCGACATAATTAGCAAGTCGGAAGCTAACTAAAACAACCTAGCATAGCCTTACAGCATCGTAGTAAGGCCACCCACCTTGGCGACTCCCGGCGCCTCTTGCGAGCCGGCTGCGACTCGTCGGCAGCAAGGCGAGGGGGTGCGTCGCTCGGGGGCTGTGGGTGGAACGTGCGATGGCGACATAATTTGCAAGCCGGAAACTACATGAGCCCATAACCCATAGCCTTACATCACAGCAAGGCCGTCCACCTTGACGACTGGCGTCGCTTCATTTGAGGCCGGCTGCGACTCGTCGGCAGCAAGGCGAAGGGGGTGCGTCGCTCGTGCCAGCTTTTGCAATTGGGGGGTGTGGGTCGAACGTGCGATGGCGACATAATTAGCAAGCCGAAAACTACCGAAGCCCAGGATAACCTTACATCGCAGCACGGCCGCCCACCTTGGCGACTGGCGTTGCTTCTGTGAAGGCCGGCTGCAACTCGTCGGCAGCGGGGGCACGGAGTTCGTTGCTCGTGCCAGCTTTTGCAGTCGGATGCTGTCGGTCGAACATGCTATGGCGACATAATTAGCAAGCCGAAAAAATGCAAAGGTGTACCACAACATTATATCACGGCACGGCCAGCCCCTCACCCCCCCCCCCCCCCCCCCCCCCCCCGCCCCCCCGCCCTCCATCCCGCCTATTCCGCATCTCGTACAGTGGGCATGGTGGTTGTCGCGCCTTTAGCCTCCGAGCCGCTGGCATCCGGCACGCCCTCACCCCCGCCTAGTGCGAGCACAAGTCCAGAGAGTGTGGCTGCCGACGCACCGGCTCCCTGCCCGCCGCTCTCCCCCACTTGGCTATCGCTAGGCGTAGGCAAGCCCTCGGCCGCATCGCCAGCGGCAGCCGCCAAAGTCGACGACATGTCTGCCGCTGGCGGGCCCTGCCCCTGACCCGCCACTGCCGGCGTATCGGCCCGGCTAGGTCCAACGGCAAGGGCCGCCACGCGACGAGCGCGTTTGGCATGCGGGCCATGAGCAGCGCCGCGAGGAGGTTCGTCGCTCGGGCCAGCTTCTGCGCTTGGGGCATGCGGGGGCCAACGTGCGATGGCGACTCAATTAGCATGCCGTAAAAGTAACAAGTGCGCAACGGCAACAAAGGTGCAGCGGGTCCAACCCACCTTGGCGACATGAGGCGCCCCTGTCGAGGCCGGCTGCGACTCGGGACCAGCACTTCGAGGGGGTGCGTCGCTCGGTCAAGCCTCTGCGCTCCGGGTATGCGGGGCCAACGTGCGATGTCGACTATATTAGCGAGCCGTAAAAGTAATAGGTGCGCAATGGCAACACGTGCAGCGGGGCCAACCCACCTTGGCGACTCGCGGCGCCCCTGTCGAGGCCGGCTGCGGCTCGGCAGTAGGCACGCGAGGGGGTGCGTCAACACGAATGCCATACAACACGACTGCCACTCCGAGTACCAGGTCACCCAGGCGCGTTGTCGCGTATACCAACAGTAGGCGAGGATTGCTGCCCCAACCTTGTCGCTCCTTGCAAGCCGTCCACAGAGTTTGTTGTCGACTGAAGTGCGTTTCTGCGGGCGACAATGGGGTTTCTTGCGACTGCGACGAGTCCAGAAGGTGCCGGCAGTGCAGCCACCTTTATCTCTGGCGGGCACTTTTGCATACATCACCAGGGTCTCAGGCTCCACTGCGCCCGGCACCACTTCAGCGGTGCCCACCCCATATATAGTAGAGATGGCCATCCTGCGCGCCGCCCTCCTCCTCACGGCCGCGATTGGAGCCAGCACCACCCTGCCCGCGTTTGCCCTTGCCTTTTCCCCATGTTTGCTTCTCCCGGCCTGCACAGGCGTCACCAAAGGATTGCCGCCACTGTGAGCAAACTGTGAGGGTCGTTCGGGCCTTTTGCAGCGGGGGCAGCGGGTGCGTCGCTCGTGCCAGATTTTACAGTCGGGAGGTATGGGTCGAATGTGCGATGGCGACTACATAATCAGCAAGTCGGAAACTAAAAAACCCCAACATAGCCTTACATCGCAGCAAGGCCGCCCACCTTGCGACTGGCGTCGCTTCTTTTGAGGCCGGTTGCGACTCGTCGACAGCAAGGCGAGGGGGTGCGTCGCGCGTGCAGCTAGGAGTCGGTGGGGGGGGGGGGGGGGGGGGGTTGGTCGAACGCGCGATGGCGACATATTTAGCAAGCCATAAAAATGCAAAGGTGGACAACAACATTATGTCGCAGCAAGGCCGCCCGCCTTGGCGACGTGCCTCGCCTCGGTTGAGGCCGGCTGCGACTCGTCAGCATCGGGCGAGGGGATGCGTCGCTCGTGCAAGGTTTGGCACTCGGGGGCTATCGGTGGAACGTGCGATGGCGGCATGATAATTAGCAAGCCGGAAACTGCAAAAGCCTAGCTGAACCTTACATCGCAGCAAGGCCGCCCACCCTTGCGACGGGTGGCGCCTGCGAGCCGGCTGCGACTCGTCGGCAGCAAGGCGAAGGGGGTGCGTCGCTTGTGCCACATTTTGCACTCGGGGGCTGTGGGTGGAACGTGCGATGGCGACATAATTAGCCAGTCGAAAACTAAAACAGCCTAGCATAGCCTTACATCGAAGCAAGGCCGCCCACCGTGGTGACTGGCGTCGCTTCATTTGAGGTCGGCGGCAAGGCAAGGGGGGTGCGTCGCTCGTGCTTTGCAATCGGGGGCTGTGGGTCGAACGTGCGATGGCGACATAATTAGCAAGCCGAAAACAACAGAAGCCCAAGACAACATTACATCGCAGCACGGCCGCCCACCTTGGCGACTGGCGTTGCTTCTTTTGAGGCCGGCTGCAACTCGTCGGCAGCGGGGGCAGGGAGTGCGTTGCTCGTGCTAGTTTTTGGAGTCGGGGGCTGTCAGTCGAACGTGTAATGGCGACATAATTAGCAAGCCGAAAAAATGCAAAGGTGCACCACACTACCACAGCATTACATTGCAGCACGGCCACAAGCTCCCCCCCCCCCCCCCCCCCCCCCCCGCCCCCCCGCCCTCCATCCCGCCTATTCCGCATCTCTTACCGTGGGCATGGTGGTTGTCGCGCCTTTAGCCTCCGAGCCGTTGGCATCCGGCACGCCCTCACCCCCGCCTAATGCGAGCGCAAGTCCACATGGTGTGGCTGCCGACGCGCCGGCTCCCTGCCCGCCGCTCTCCTCAGCCTGGCTGTCGCTATGCGTAGGCCAGCCCTCGGCCGCATCGACAGCGAAAGCCAAGCTCGGCGACATGTCTGCCGCTGGCGGGCCTTGCCCTTGACCCGCCACTGCCGGCGTATCGGCCCGGCTAGGTCCAACGGCAAGGGCCGCCACGCGACGAGAGCGTTGGGTGGGGGCACGTCGAGCAGACGCAGCCCTTGGTCGAGCGGGTCGGGCGGACCGGCTGGCAGACTCTCGAGAGGGTGGCCGCGTGCGGGGGGGAAGGGGGGGGGTTGCTAGGCACCTCCATCGCGATGGGACCTACCCCAGCCTGCATGGCAGTAACCGATAGCGTGAGCTGCAAGTCTCGCAACATGGCAGGGAATGCAGGGCAAGTAAGGCACATGGACGCAAGGACGTAAGAGGCGGCAACATGCCTACTCACCAGCCGTGCAGACCTACGCCGAAGGTAGGCGGCGTCCATTCATGTCACGGATCCGGGCGTTCGCGCCATTTTGTGTAAGTTAAGACCCTGCATGGATGTGTCGCGTGGGATCCTTTCCTATGAATAGCTGTCTGCCACGGCCCGGTTTGGGTTCTGGGCAGCCTTGGCGGTGGTGGAAAGGTATACCAGTAGCGACTAGTAGTACTGCGCAGCCCCCCCCCCTCAACTCGAGTGGGCGGGATAAGGGATGGCGGCGGCGACGGCGAGTATACAGTACTTTGCGCTTTATATATATGTCTGTAGTACATTGTCTGGCGCGCGAGCTAGTAAATTGTCCCATTTTTAGTCAGTCAAAAGTGAAGTATAGTGGTCTGCACCGTTTACGCTATGATATTGCCCTTTTCCCGATGCAAATGCGTTACATCGCATCCATGCGGTGTACATCTATGGTTATCTAGGGCATTTCTATGCCCAACTCTGAAAACATGCGGGATTATGTTGCTATCTTGCGTCACGAGTCCATGTTGCTAGCTTGGCGTTTGCGCTGCAAAAATCAGCGATACCCGCCCGCTAGGGAAAAAAGGCAAATATCGAGTCAAAATGGGCACATTTACGGACTCGAAAATGTGCCCCCCTTAACTCGGTTTTTGCACCCCCCAAGGGGGGTGCAAAAACTGAGTAACGCCCAATACCGAACGAATGTACTGTGAAACTGGCCTTTCACACATTCTTGCCAACACTGTACGAGGTACCCTTCACATTACTGCACTATGTACTACACATCTGTCCACCGCCCCTTGACGAGATGCGTCGCTACCAGTCCATGCTAACCGTTTTTGCCTCGAATGCTACTCCGCCGCTGTGCTTTTCCACTCTTCTATCACTCGCAAGCACCCTCGCGCTTTTGTTCAGGGAGGCATCTTCACGCATCTTGGTTCACAAAAGAAGGCAGACCGTCCTCGCAAAGAAAAACGCACCTCCGCTTGGTTGAAGACTCCGGTAGCGGGGGCATCTGCAGCTGCGCTTGGTTTCGAGCCAACGACGGCTCCCGACGCACTGCTAGTGACCCCCATGGAGCAAGATTCTCCGCAAATGCACTTGCGTTCGGGCAGGAGGGCGTCTCAGGCTCCAATACCCACGACCCAGCCCATAAGGCCCCTGCAACCGAGCGGTGGGCAACATCGAAGCGGACCGCCATGGCCTTGGTACGGAGATTCGCAGCCTTTGGCCGAGCCGGGGCCTCAGCCTAACCCCCAGCCTCAAGGCGTGCCACCTTTGGACCCACTCCCCGGAGCGACTCCAACGGTACGCGGACTCGCATCTTCGTTAGCATCACTCATCTCGGCGCCGTGGGCTGCGTTAAGCGCACCTCGCCATCGCGCAGGGATCTCAGGGATCTCAACTCACCCAGACCGATGTCGAACGGCCTGGAGCCGGTCAAGGTGAACCTTTGGCCACGATTCATGAGGATGAGCACGGACAGGAAGAGGAGGAGGAGGAGGAGGAAGAGGAGGAGGAGGAGGAGGGGCCCAATACTGTCGGAGGGTGTCCGCCTGGACAAACGAGCCCCGCCACAAGCGCCACAAGTGGGAGCAAAACGGTAACCCCTCGCCCCTTGTCAACAGAACCTCAAACGTGTGCGCATCTTCGCGAGTGAGGGAAAAGATTCTCACACGTCCCCCCCCCCCCCCCCCTTTCCCTACATAGACCATCTCCACGACCCCCCTTCAACAAGAAGCGCCACTTGTCGACCCAATGCTCGGCGAGTGGAACTGCTACGAGCGGGACTTCCCTGCGTACTTCGCCACCTGGCCCGAACCACAGGACGGGCATCCCGACGACTACAAGGAGCATCACAAGCTCTTGACAAGAGTCATTGGCAACGTGGTCAACGTGTCGCCCAACTCGAACTTCTTCTCCATGCCTTGCCTCCACGCCATCGTGGACCTCTTCCCTTTCCCACAAGGTATGGAGCTCCGGGTGCCCATCTCGGTCTTTGACAAGCGCCACATTGGCCAAGATGCCGTGAAGACGTGGGAGTTCATCTTCTTCAGGTTTCACAGAAAGACATACCGCGTTCCCGAGAAGGGCAAGCTCGTCGTGTGGCTAGACATCTTCACGACTTCAGGGCACTTCGCGTTTGCTGTCTGGCAGTCGCGAGATGGCGCCTTGGTCGCCCCTGTCTTCATCTACGACTCCTGCGTCTCAGTCAAGATACCCACCCGCACCATCCCCTACCCCAGTTGGCAAGCTGTTTGGCTGGAGATTTCTAGGCCTCCCTCCCTGGGTGGGTGGAATTCCCCACCCCGTGGCCACGGCTTCCTCCACGGGGTCGTCACGCAACAAAGAGACGCCAGCATCTGTTGGGCGAGATGCGTGCTTGCTGCCAGAGCCATCGCCACGTTCTTCTTGTGGAAGTTCTTCGTGAAGATGCATGTTCCATGCCACAGCGGTGTGACCGAACCCCCCAGCTCCTCGTTGGCGACGACGATGTCGACACAATGGCCAAGGTTTGGGCACCCTTCTTCGAGTGTGCGCACATCTCCGAGAACCCCTCCTTCAACGCCAAGGACCGTCGGGAGGTTGTTCACCCGCATCTCCACGGCAAGCTCACGAGATTCCCCATCGAGTTCTTCCCCTTGGCCACAAATTCACCCTGCTTCTCGGTGGGCAACTTGCCGCAAACTGTGAGGCACTTTGGCTTCTCCGACACAGCCGCGAACAAGATTGCGCTGACTCTCGACATGGTACCGACCAAAGTGTACACGAGTACTGCTGCAAGTGGAGTACGGAAGCTGTGGGTGCGTGCGCTCCCTGAGCCTCATAACGAGCACGCCTACGCCGACCGCAAGAGGGCACTCCAAGAAACCAATGGCAGCCAGGGACCCTGGCCGGAGACATCTTGGCAAGATGCCGTGGAGTCCGTCCTCTTCGTTGAGTGCCAGAGCAGAATTGTAAAACACTGTGGCTACTCGATTCGCAGCGTGCGCGAATGGCACAACGACTACGAGATGCGGCGCGGCATTCGGGTGCCGCTGCGGGAAGTCGCCTTGCCACATCTTCCCATGGCGGTGCCCCATCTCTGCGTCCCCGACCCACATCTCCGCCCAAAAAGCCCTCATCTCGGGACGCAAAGCCCGTAACGCCGCATGCGCGGACATCTCGGCCTCCTACTCTCGCACCGACAGTCTTCCGCCGGCCTAGGACAGGGAGCACTCCAAGTGCACCCAGGCTCGGCTTCCAGCGGTATGCTCCTCTCCCTCCCCTTCGTGGGCAGCCTGCACCCACGCCCCTCGCTGAGCGACTTGTCGCGCCTCGCCTTGTCGGGGAATCTCCGCCAATCACCGACCCCACCGTCGCCACTCTTGTCGGCAACCAAGACTTCCTTCAAACACGCGTCCGCTCGTTTTTTAGGTCCCAAGACCTTTGCGACCGCGTCGCTGACCTAGGGGACATGCTGGTCGCTGCACGTCTTGCATGTTCCCTTGGTGAGGAGAAGGCGTGGACCTTCATTGGAGGCGGCAGGAAGCAGCTGCATCTCGACATGAGTGGTGACACCAGCCCCCTTTCCCATTCCTTATTTACGTCCTTGTTCACCAACGACCTCTAACACCTCACGACCCGCAGGCCCCGATGACCTCAGACTGCGGGGGAGGGGCGGGGACGACAGCACGGTGAACATGCGAGCCTTCCTGGCCTCCGATGAACACCGGCTTGTGTACAACGAACTGCGGGGGATTTGCAACGAGTATGTCCAGGAAGCTCACCGGCAGCTACGAATCTCGTCCCCTGGTTACATTGCCCGGCACACGGCCCTCGTCATGGCAGACCCGGACTGCGGCTCGTGTCCTGCCCATGTAGATGGCGTGGCGGGGGGGCTCCTCCTCATCATCTTTCTCAATTGTTGTGCGCCACTGACTGCAGTCCGGAGGGGGAGAGATGTGACTATCGTCGACGCCTTGGAGTGGGCTGCACCTGGAATTGTGAGCCTCCCCCCCCTCCCCCAACACCCCTTTTCGCCTTCCACAGTGCCATTGTGTTTTAGACACCAGTAGGGTGAAATCTCACCCTCGCGTGTGACTCTCATTACATCTTCGCTCATTGGGAAGTGGCTGCAGCCTCGTCGCTTGGCGTAGTCGTGCCGTGGCTGGAGCAAAATCGGCCGGAGGTCCTTGCCGAGCTCCGGTAAGGTTCGGAATCTCTGCACTGGGCGCCTCGCGCATAGCAAATCTCTCGTTCCCCTCGGCGTCGCGGACGACCGGTACCGCATGGATGTCTGCGATGGAAACGAGGGCGCTGCGACATACTCGCGCCCTTGCCTTGCTTTCCTCTTGCCTGCACAAGATGTCCACGCCAACCCACCCAAGGGAGGCGTCAACCCTGCGTTCGCAACATGATGCCCGAGATGCAAGGAAGTTGCGGGCGTCACCTCTTGCTTCCGCATCTTCGCGAGCCTACACCCCAACATAAGCGCGATGATGCCGGGACCGGAGTGGCAAATTCTGTCCTATCACGTCCCCGGCATGTCTGCCTTCCTGCATGAAGTCGACCACGAGGACGAGGCCCGCCGTCGAAAGCACGAGACAGCGAGAACCGTGGCGGCGGCGAAAGAGATGCGGCACTGGAATCCAGAGGCCCACATTGGGGACGACGAGTACATCCTCGCGGACGTCAAAGCGACGGTGGCTGAGGCCACCGCTGGCAAGACTGACGAGCAAGGGATGCAGAGAGTGGAGAGAATTAAGCGTAAAGGGTGGGATTACCCGCATCTCTCGCATAATATAGCGTAAATAGCGCCCGCATCTCTCGCATATATACAAACCCGTGTACTGTCGGTCCTAGCTCTTGTAACACTGCCCTGTGCAAGGAGCCCTTTGTCGTTGTCACGTCGCCTTGGTTCACTCACCTGGATTTGCTCCTATCGGTGCTGGCGGCCTCCAAGGCGGAAATATGGCGCGTGCAGATTCCGAGCACCTACTTGACGCAAGGGCCCCTCCCGCGAATGGACTACCTCGACAGTATGTTGACAGCGGGTCGTGTACTTATCATCGCGTCCAAGCACCAAAGGAACCCCGACACCAACAGACGCGCCTTGTGGTTGGTCGTCGGAAGAGATTCGGCGCCTTTAATCGCGCATCTCTCGGAGCACCTTGGCAAGCAACGTAGGTTAGTGTATGCCCTGTGACAGGCGAATCATGCAGCTTTCGCTTCGCTCTATAGCTCACTGGGCAATACCTCATTAATCATAATCAACGATCACAACAAATCATTTCAACCGCAGACAAGAGTTGAATCAACTCATGTCCGTCGATTTAACAAACCGCACTTCCTTTGCTAGCGCGGCCGGGGCAGCGGGGCGCCAACGCGCCGCGGCCGGGGCAGCGCGGCGACAACGCGCCGCGGCTGGGGCAGCGCGGCGCCAACGCGCCGCGGCCGGGGCAGCGCGGCGCCAACGCGCTGCGGCCGGGGCAGCGCGGCGCCAACGCGCCGCGGCCGGGGCTGGTTGGTGATTCATGCAACCCCGCATACTAAATGGTTTTCAGCCATCTAGGCAGTTAAAGCATGCCAAAAGGCAGCATCTGCGATGCAGCGTTGCAGCAATCTGCGGCGTGCCGCCAGCAAATATCAGGTATTAGCGGTACTGCCTTGTAATCTGTATAGTATCATCAAGCCGGTGCGTGTTCACATCCCTTCTATGCCATGTAACCCCGCATACTAAATGGTTTGCAGCCATCTAGGCAATTAAAGCCTGCCTTAAAGGAGGAATCTGCGGTGCAGAGCTGCAACAATCTGCGGCGTGCCGCCGGCAAATATCAGGTATTAGCTGTATTGCCTTGAAATATGTGTAGTATTGTCAAGCATATGCGCAATTAAAATTCCCTTTTTGTCATGTAAATCCGCATATACTGAAAGGTTTGCAGCCATCTATTAGGCCGATATAGCCTGCCTAAAAGGAGGAATCTGCGGTGCATCGTTGTAGCAATCAATGTCTGAACGTCGACTAGCATCCCGCAAGTGTGCAAGGAGGCATGGATCATCTTCATCCACAAGGTCAGCTTTCTCCGCCTCCGGAAGATTGCACGGTCACGATTGCCCACAGACTGCACAGACTGGCCCACGAAGCTCATGAGATTCCCCATCGAGATCTTCCCTTTGACCACAAGTCTACCTGCTTCATGGTGGGCAACTTGGCGCAAACTGTGAGGCACTTTGGCTTCTCCGACACAGCCGCGAACAAGATTGCGTCGGCTCTCGACATGGTGCCGACCAAAGTGTTCTCGCACACTGCTGCAAGTGGAGTTCGGAAGCTGTGAGTGCGTGCGCTCCCTGACGCCGACCGCAAGCGCGCACTCCAAGACTCCAATGGCAGCCAGGGAGCCTGGCCGGAGGCATCTTGGCAACATGCCGTGGAGTCCGTTCTCTTCGTGGAGTGCGAGAGCAAGACTGTGAAACACTGTGGCTACTCGATTCGTAGCGTGCGCGAATGGCACAACGCCAACGAGATGCTGCGCGGCATTCAACACATCAAGAACCAACGCTTCAAGATGTCCACCATCACCCGCCAGCTCTGTCGAGCCGGCTCTCTACCCCCCACCGTCTTAGTCGACGACCGCTATTACCAGGTCGTAGCGGCGCCGCGTCACGCTGGCGGGTCCTCCAAGCCCGCATCTCAACCACCGCCAGCGGGGTCCGGCGCAGATGGCTCCCATAACGGCGCTGCAGTAGGTATCTTGGTGCTTCGAGTAGCTCCGTCCCCTCCCCCGAGGAGGCTTGGTCCCTCGGGGACTGCCAAGCCGCCGAGTGAGCCTTAGCCTTCGAGTGCGACGAAGCGCCCGCACGGTGCGTTGAGCACGGGAGGCAAGAGCACCTTGTCGCACATGAAGCTGCGTAGGAAGCATTCCAAGAAGCGCGGGCCGAGTCGTCCTTTAAAGATGGCGAAATAGTTGGACTTTAAAGACGACGACCCCTTTTAGGCGCCTAAGCCGAAAAACGCGAAGCCACTTCAAGCCGTCGGGCGCCATGGGGTGCCGCTGGTGGGAGCCGCAGGGCCACATCTTCCCGTGGCGGTGCCCCATTTCCGCCTCCCCGACACGCATCTCCGCCTAAGGAGCCCTCATCTCGGGACGCGAAGCCCGCACCGCCGCCTGCGCCGACATCTCGCCCCAACGCCGCGTCGCTGTCAGCAGTGTTCAAAAGTAGCATCTCGTTGCGACCAACCCAATCTCTGAGGTCGGCAATATACTCATAGGCCCGGGGCCCCTTCTCTGCGCGAGTGAGGCTCTTTTTCCAGGCTTTAAACGCCGGGCGCCACGCCCTTGCGTCCGCAATCTTCCTAGGAGAGGCGGATAGTACTTTACGCGACTGAGGGCGCGAAGAGGACACGCCGATTTGTCATTTTTAGGACTCTCGTACAGTATTGAATTGCACCTAAAACGTGCCCGAAAAGTGGGTACATATCCCAGCCTAAGCGATCACGTGGGGGGCACATTTTTGAGTCCAGGAATAGGACCGTTTTGACTCAAAAATGCCCCATGTACCCACGTAACGTGGGATAGGCCAACATAGCATGTGTAAAATGCCGGCCAACCGGGTTTTGTAATAAAAACACTACTTGTGTCCGAAAAATCGAAAATTGATCGTTACATTTCGCGGCTGCATAATGCACACATCACATGCTGACGTATGTTGCAACTCATATTGACGAAACGTGCATACGAGGACAGAATCCTCGCAGTCGGGCGCGGCCGTTGTTACCATTTGCTGGCCGGTCAGTGACACGATGCCAGGGCCGCTTGTCACCGGTTGCACACGAGTAGTGACCGGCAATAAGGACCGGCCCGCAACGACAGCAATGCACATAATAAGCGGGGAGTCACGAACAAAACACAGCTTATGCCCCCACTGTTACGGGCGGGGCGTCGCAGTTTTACATCGTACGCCGGCCGCGACGCAACAAACATCCGGCCACTACTCGGCCTCAACCAACGCAGCCGGAAGGCGCATTGGCCTAGACGCCATCACAAGTCGACCAGCCCAGCCCAGACCCCTCGACGCCTCGGTCTCGTGAGCCTCCCCTTGCGCTAGACGGACGGTCTATCTCGGTCAGCAATCGGTTGTTGCTTGACTGTCGCGAGCTCGGCGTCTCGGACTCGGCCGGATCAGCCTAGCTCTGAAAGCTTTATCGCACATAATGATACGTCCTTGACAAGGGCCGGGTCCGGCACGCGAGACCGACGAGGGGCAGGCGGCGAGAGAATTAATCGCGATGGTACCATGTACATGTGCCGTAGTAGTGCTGGCGGATGCTGTTGGTAGTCGTCACTTTGGCTTGCGGACCGGCGCGCGGTGCGAGCAGCCCGCGCGGCAGCCCCTTAGCTATGCAGCTAACTATGTTGATCGCAACTATTGAATGTCCCTATGTCTCAGTCGTGCGCGCGAAGGCGTCAGACGATGTACATTACATGCTTAGGTTTCCGCCAGTATGGCACGGCCGCGACGCCGCGAGCAGAGGCGCTCCGTAACGACAACATAGTTTCCGCAGACTGTGTCCGAGGCGAGCCAAACAATACTTACTACATATCAATCCAGACCGTCGTGGCGATTGGTGACGAGGGCGGCAGCAGTTTGTGCTTGGCTGGAGCGAGGCAGTACATGTAGACCGGGGGCCGATTTATTGCTAAATTGTATTTCTGTGGAGCCCCGCCCCAACTCCGTAGATAAAAGGTCGCGCGCGCTACAGTAGTAACATTAATAGCGCATTTAAACGAAATATTGACGAAATACCACGAACTAAAAATCCCCGGTGGGCCCGTAAATTGCAGTGGAAGGTCTGCTAACATTTCCGCGAGATGGGGCTTGCCCCAACTCGCATTTAGGCATGTATGACACGGGACGTGCTCTATACCGGTAGACCGCTCTACCGTCGTAATTTCTACACGCACAGCGCGCCACGTCGCAAAAAGTGCAATTCGGCCGTAGAGCGGTCACCTTTAGAGCGGTAAACCGATCTAGCATTTCGGCGGTAGGGTGGCATCGGTAGCTACTAACCTATGCCAACCCCCGCTCTACCGCTCTACCGCTCTATTTTGAACGCGGCACACTGTCGCTGACGAATCCACCTTCATCGCGCTACCCCTCGCCCGCCCGCCGCTCCCTGTAGTCCCACCGAATGCCTATTACCCGGCGGTACACGGATTCCACGCCTCAAGGCCATGGTTGCGCGCCCGGAATCGCCCCGCAAGGATCCACAGGCGGCCGGTCAAGCGGCAATCAAGCGTGTCCTCTGTCTCCACCCGGCCGATCTCGCCCCGTAGTCGTTTGAATCCTGCCTATCCCCTTGGCATGTTCGCATCCGGAGGGCCACTTCCCGTTCACCCGCAGACAGTGCGCCTTGGCAATGGCGCCAACTCGGCGTTTTGGGCGCCGTGGGCGCTGGGCGCCATGCCGTTGTCCCAGCGGCACGTCTCGCCATCCTGTACGCCCAGCGGGGCGCTGCCTCCTAGCGTGTTTCGACCGAAAGGGCATCGCCCCGCTGGCCTCGCTGGTCTCCCTCTAGATCTCATGTCGCGGGCGGACAACGCTCAACCGACCGGAGCCTAGGAGGCCGAGCAGCAAGTGCGGCTGGTCTTGCGATGCTCGATAGGGCGGTAGCGGCTAGTTTGACCGGTATAGTTGTTCCCGTGTCATACCGTTCTGACGGCTCAAAAAGTAACTGAAAAGTGAAAATACTACATGGTGATTGGCTAGTCGCCATTAGCTCTTTGCGACGTGGCGCGCTGTGCGTGTAGAAATTACGGCGGTAGAGCGGTCTATCGGTAGAGCATGTCCCGTGTCGTACAAGCCTTATACTAGAATGGGCCGACGCCAAAACGGGTATCCCATAGGGCGGACCTTTCGTGGTCGGTGCCGGGTATTTTCATGGCAGTGTTTTATTAGACGGTGATCAAATAGTGTTGGAAATTCCGTCACCGGCATTCAACTAGTCTTGCAGAATGCTTCCGTAATTTGCTTGATGACTAAAACGGAGCGTCGCCTTCCTGGACCCAGGGCAGGGCTTTCCCTAACTGGATCGCTGCGCAACCGCGCCGTCGTAGAGACGCTGCATGGGTTTCGCTGGTGCCAGTCCTGTCCCGGGGCGTAATTTTCTTGCGCCGACGTTTTCTCGCGGGTAATCCTTAGCGCTACATCCGTACCAGGTACCGGTACCAGGAGTGGCGGCGGAGTCTACTGCCCGTACAGCCATTAATTAACTTCGTCGGGCCTGATTATCATAGGCGTGAAGGTTCGGCAGGTGGCGCGGTGACAAACTGGCTGTCATCTGTCCTGGGCGTGGCAAAAAACGGATGTACTACAGGCGTTAAAAGTGATGAACGGGCTTTTATCGGTTCAGCAGCAACTTTCAATCGCTAGTGCCCCACGCCGCGCGGCACGGCGAGCCGTTCGGCAGTCTATATAAATCTTACAGATGAGGATATTAAAAAAAACAAAAAAAGCGTCATAATCAGTTTCGGACTGCGGCCTGAGCGTTTAAACGGCGCTCTTCGTGAGTGCGCATGCGCGTGTGCAGGTTCGATTCTCGCCGTCGGTACATTTCCTCTTAGTAGCGGGGCCACGACGCGCGCGAACCACGGTGCGCGGACTTAGCGCGGCTAAGTACCGCACACAGTGACCTCATGATGCAACCGATGCAGTCGATGCAGCCGCACTGTGACCTTATGTACTGCGCGCTTATTTTACGATTTTGAGCATATATCTATTGCCGACAACCGGCAATTTTGTTTACTGCCAGTAGTTGGGGTTTCCTTTCCCTCGTCATCTACTTAGCATGCGAGGTACGACACAAATACGGTGCTAATATGTCCGGTGCTAATATGCCGTACCGCCTGAGGGGCTGCATCGCGACCCCGCAACGCCTCGAGGAACTGCATCGACATCGTACTCCCGTACGGCACCTCCGCGTGCGGTTCCCGACGCAGCCATCCCGGGTAGCGTGGCTCCCGCATGTTGCTCTGTCGTGTGCTTAAAAGCACCGCGGGGCTTGTCTATCGTCCTCACCTTCCTTTGTTGCGGCGCACCCACCATGCGGTCGCACCGCGACATAGCTCGTGTCTTCGTGACATGCAAGGTCTATGGTTTTACAAGCCAATCAGAAGTGATGCCCGCGCCCAGCTCGAGGACATGTCTCGCTAGCCTGGAGGAGGTCGACGATCGTCCTGAGGGCATACAATGACTGTGCACAGTGCGCCGGCTCTTTGCACCGACAACCAGTGTCCCACACGGACAACCGTTCGACTTGTTCAAGCGGAATGCTCGTCTTCACGCCTCGCGACACAACAACCCTCCAGGCCGCCGGCCTCCGGCTCGCTCGCCGGCGGTGAAGAAGACCGCCGTTTCCGGCGGGCATGAACGGTTCATGCGTCGGTGGAATCTACGGCTTCAACGCGCGCTACTCCGCGCCACAACCGGGGTGCCCCTCGCAGCCCCAGGAGCAAAGATGGTCGGCGCCAACCGGCCACTAGTGTATTCCGCATCGGGGCACTACCCGCGATGGTCGGCGCCATCATGCCGCCCCTGCACCATGTGCCTCATGGTCGCCTCCGCGACCTAAGCACGCATCTTACCGGCGCTAACAAGCCGCCGCTGCACGTTGTGCTTCGATTGCCTTGGCAGCCCCCGACACGCAGTTGGTCGGCGACATCAAGCAAGCCGCCATTGCACCTCGTGTCCCGGCCGTTTCCGCAGCCTACGCACGCAGCTTCTCGGTACCAACTCCCCGTCACTGCACCATGTGCCCCAACGGTCGCTTCCGCAGCCCGGGCACTGAGCTAGTCGGCACCGTCAGGCCGTCCCTACAACATGCGGCCCGGCCGCCTCCGCGGCCTGGTCACGCAGCTGGTCGGCACCAACTGACCGCCATTGCATCATGGGCCCGCTCGCCTATGCGACCCGGGCACGCAGCTGGTCGGCGTCGTCAGGCCGTCCATGCGCCATGTGCCCCGGTCGTCGCCTCCGCGGCATGCGCACGCAGCTGGTCGGCGCCAACTTGGCGTCGCTGAACCCCGTGCCTTGGTCGCTTCCGCGACCCATGAAGCAGCTAATCGGCACCGTCACGCCGTCCTTGCACCAAGCACGTGCCCAAATCGCCTCCGCGACATGCGCACGCCTTTGGTCGGCGCCAACGGGCCGCCACTACACCATGCACCTCGGTCGCTTCCACGGCCCGCGCACGGAGCTGGTCGGCACAAACAATCGTCTCTACACAAAGTGCCTCGGCTGCTTTCGCAGCTCCATGCAAGCAACTGGTCAGCGGCCACGGACCGCCATCGCATCAAATGTCCCGGTCGCTTCCGCGGCCTTGGAACGCAGCATGTCGACGACGCCAACGGGCCGCCGCCGCACGCTGTGCCTCGGTTGTTGTCGCAACCTCGGGCACGCATTACGTCGGCGCCATCATGCATGCCTCCATTGCACCATGCTGTACCATGGTTGCTTTCGCAGCCCGGGCACGCTGCTGGTCGACGCCGTCTGGCCGCCCTTGCGCCATGTGCACCAGCCGCCTCCGCGACCCGCAGACGCAGCTGGTCGGCACCATCGGGCCGTCACTGCACTTTGTGCCCTGGTCGCTTTCGCCGCCCGGGCGCACGCAGTTGTTTGACGCCGTCTGGCCGCCCGTGCGCCATGTGCCCCAGCCGCCTCCGCGGCATGCGCACGCATCCGGTCGGCGCCAACATGCCGTCACTGCAACCTGCGCCCTCTGCCACTTCCATGGCATGCGCACGCAGCTGGTCGGCGCCGACGGGCGCTGTCACTGCACCATGTGTCCCGGTACAGTAGTTTCCGCGGCACGGGGCACGCAACTAGTCGGCGCCGTGAGGCCGTCCCTGAACCATGTGCCCTAGTAGCCTCCACCGACCGGACACGCGGCTGGCTGGCCCCATCGATCGTGCCGCCACTGATACATCATGCGCCCCGGCGGATTTCACGGCATGGGCACGCAATAGGTCGGCACCGACGTCCCGCCGCTACATCATGTGCCCCCGGTCACTTTCGCAGCCCCTTGACACATAGCAGGTCGACGCCACCGAGCCGTCGCTGCGTGTAGCTGGCTACATACTACATCGTCCCCCCCCCCCCCCCCCCCCCCCGCCCGCCCCTCGCACGCCCCACCGTGCGGCAGTAGCCAGTCATATTTTTCTCGTGGGTGATCGCTGCACTTTCCCGCCCGGCCGCCGCCATGCGGCCGACGCCCAAGATATGTTGGCAATGTGCATGCATCGCCCTAGCACCCTTCCTACTTGAAATGTTTATTACCATTAGTTGGGGTTTCCTTTCGATCCTTGTCGTCTGCTTGACCGCGTGGATGCGATGTACAGTAACGATGTAAAACCCGCATTTGCATCTGGGCAAGGCGTTGCATTGAGGTGTAGCATTTCACATTTTGTCCTTTTTGGTGATTTCCTGATATCTCCTGCTGCTAGCTCATTCAATCACAAATGCTAGCTGCAACTGCGTCCTTACAGTGTGTCCACCTTACGCCATCGCATTCATTGTGCGACTACTTGTACTACAGGTAGGGCCGGCTTGCTCGAGGGAAGATATGAGGATAAATGCCCACAGGCGGCAGCAATATCGGTTTGGCGACATGTGGCGTGCAGCCTGCGCACGGCCGAAGATGACGCACCCGATCATTAATTGTGAAGCCTGTAATACATTCCTATGTTTTTCCCGCCGCCTGTATTGCATCTTTGGTATCTGCCGCATTACAGGCGTGAATTACAAGAAGGGCAGTAATAAATCCACCTTCTGCTAAAAAGTAGTACTTAAAAATCAACCCATCAAGCCGCCTAAAAGCGGCCCGCATCCCGCCGCATTACAGGTTCAGGTTCAGGTTCAGGTACTCGTCCGATAGCTAATCCCTGGCGCGGGGCCCTGGCGGCTATCAAGGATTTAGAGTTTTATATACAGGGAGATGATATCGCCTTCTGCTGCTAGCTCATATGTATGCACCTTACTGTGGAACTCCTCTATAGTCGCTAAAGGCAGATGTTTTTTGCATCGAAATCCTTACTACTACTGGCATTTCTGCTCACCGTAGGTAGATATTTCTGTACCGATCGTCCGTTGCAATCATGCAGATTCTCTCACGCGAAATATCTAAAAGACCATACCGAGGTATTTCCGAATCGCTGAGGTATTTCCAAAGTTCACATCGCATATCTAGACGCATCCAGAAGAATCAGAAAGCACATACCGAAATTATACCGAAATATCACAATAAGGATGACCCTTCTATTCCGAATTTTAACGAATTCCTCCCGAATTCTTGACAGCGCGTCGCGCAATCGGCACCGGACACGCGCTGCCCGATATGCGGCCTGCCATCAACTTTCAACACACACCAAGGACTCCTACACGCAATCTGTCAGGACGAAACCGCCAGCGAGTACCCCACGGCAACGCACGCCAAGCAGACACGCCGGTGGTCAGCAAGGGACGACACCAGCAGGCCAGACCGCAGAGAAGCTCAATCAACCCAACGTCAGAGCAGGCAAGTTTCCGGCCCGGGACCCGCGAACGTGAGAGCAGGCAAGGTGCCATGTGGCGGACAGCGGAAATTTCAACCAGCACTGAAGGTTACTCACAAGTGACACTGGTAGCTCGCTGAACGTCAGCCGCCCGCTCCAGCGCGTGCGTACCGCCGGGCTGGGCGCTACCTCGGGCGTACGGATCAAGGGTTGCGTCAGGGTAGCGGGGCCAGTCCTCGGGACTTAGACGCAGGCGCGGTGGGCCGGAGACGGCCGCGGCAAAGCAGGGACAGGTGCAACCTGCCGCTGCCGGGCCGGCGCCGGGGATAACCACTGTCCGGAAGTACTGTTGCACTATTCGAGTTTTTCTCCGCCGCCAGACGGGTTGCCGGACAGCGTACCCACAGCGATGCCAGAACCTTGTCCCTGGCTGTCATGTTGTCGGGCCAGGTGCAGTTTTGCGCGATATAAGGGTTCCAGCAACTTGGATGGGCGGACTTGCGTCGTCACTGGGCGCAGGGGCGTGTCAAGATCGTTTGCGAGTGCTTCCGCTCTGAAAATATCTGCGGCTGAGCATCGCCCGTACCCGTAGCTCAGGGCTACCACCGCCGGTGTCTCCATCGCCGGTGTATTCCTTGGTTCGCGCGCCCGTCCAGCAGTGCTGAAAAGCTGCAGCCCATTTTTACTATCCTTACGATTGAATGCCCCGCCGCTATGTTCCCACTGTTGGCTTGCTCCCACCAAGGCCGGACCCCCACCCCCCTCGACCTTGCTCCGCATCGTCATCTGCGAGCCGTGGATATCTCGTTTACTTGCGGTCCTAGTTTCATCTGCGCTGCGGCTAGCCCGCCGCCCTTCTGCGTCTCATGGATCTCTCCTAAATCCACGCCCCGGCCTCGCCAGTCGCCCCGCACACTTATTCGCGATACCGCATCCACGAAATGCCACGTCTTGCTCCGTCCGTAATCTTTCTACCTCGACTGACCGGCACACACCCGCCCTCTGAATCTGCAGGGTGACTTCGACGAGCGAAAACATCCCGAAACCCAGGGCTCTCATGAGTGATTCTTGATTCCGCAGAGCTCGATTGGCACGACACGTGGTTTGGCGCATACTCTGGCACGAGTCCCATACAGTTTCTTGTGGGCGCGCCATTGTCGGCACTCCCTGGAAAAGCAGAACAGGTTCCAGAAATACACAGACCCCGGTATACCATACGCCATGGAGGCGATACCACCAGAGCCGCCAGGCGTGGTGGATCCGAGAGCACTCATCGATCCGACATCCCTGCGGATCCTGCTGATTGACAGCAACAGTACTGGCCAAGAATCCGTGGGCACTCTTCTTATGGAGTGCTCTTACCAGGTTTGCCCCCCCCCCCCCCCCCCCCCCCCCCATATTTGTCCACTTAGTCGCAGAAACTAACAATTCTGCGTATATTCCTCGTGGTTTTGCAAGCGGCTCGAAGTAGAGCGTTTGCTTCTTTTTGGATGCACCTTCACGAGGCCACCACAGTTGGCACAGTTCAGATGTTGACTGCGTGTGTGCTTTTCACTTTCAAACACTTCTTGATAAGTATTAAATCCCTAAAACTTCTGTATTTTTTGGCTTTGTCATGCCCCTGACTCCCTGATTTTCAACTTGCCTGCGCAGGTGACAGCGTCCAAGACATCCAAGCAGGCGCTAGATCTCCTGAACAAGAACCTGGCGGAGGATGCAGATCCTGGCTTCGACCTCATTCTCAAGGATCACGAGCCGCCTCGCGTCAACGCCTGCCGGCTTCTTCGCAAGATCTCCAGCGTCTCCCAGCTTCGCAAGATTCCTGTGATCGTGATGTCCTCGCAGGACGATCGTGAGACAGTGGTGAAGTGCCTCCACCTGGGCGCGGCCGACTACCTTGTCAAGCCGCTGCGGCACAATGAGCTTCGCAACCTGTGGACTCGTGTATGGTGGCGCCGTGTGGTGCACAACTTCCGTCCCAGTGATCCTGGGATGCAAGGAGCTCCTGTCTCCAACCCCATCCCCGACCTTCGGGAACATGGCTACCCCTTCCCGCCCGCCAGCTCGAGCGCCAGTGAGGAAACGAAATGCGAAGAGGAGGAACCGACATCCAAAGAGGGCAGCGCCCCTGTCGGTGAGGGTAGCGGTGGCAAGGGCAGCGGCCACGGTAGTGGTGGTGGCAGCGGGGGCGGCAGCGGCGGCAATGGCACGAGTGGCATACCTGATTTGCAGGCCTGCCCCGGGGAGGAGGAGGGCAACGGTGACAACAGTGGCTGCAAGAACGGCAACGGCAACAGTGCCACGAAGAATGGAGGCAGCAATGGCAATGGCAATGGTGCCTCGACCACCCATGCGGCGGATCCGTATGGTGCTGCTGGTGCCCTCAAGGGCACAGCCCAGGGTGGTACTCGCAGCACTCCCCACCACCTGCGAGCCTCAGAGCGTGCAGCAGAACGTGCTTGTGACCGGAAGGTTGTCTCCATTGCCCCAGCGCCACGTGAAAAGCAGACCGCCAGTGGCAAGCAGACTCGTGGAACGCACTCGAGCAAGCGTAGCCACAGTGACCATATGTCGCTGGACAAGCGAGAGGGCACAAACAAGTCGGCGGATGTCCACATGTCGAGAGAGGTGGTGCGCAAGCATAGCAACTCGATGGACAAGTCCATGGCGCGTGCCGACAGCCGCGGTTTGACTGTTGGCTGCGGCACCAGTGGCGCTCGCGAGACTGCCAGTGAAGACACCCAGCTACCTGTGCGGGGCAGTGGGGCCTCAGGCCACGAGCGGCCAAATATGTCTGGCGGCCGACCTGGCAGGTCGACTGGCGGCGGCAGCTTCCTGTCACCCAATGTGGCGCCTCAACAAGATCGCGGCACCAGCCAGCCGACGTGGCCCCATCCGCCGCCGCATCGGTCGGCGCAGCATGGGCCGGGCATGCCAGCTACCTTCCCCCCGCAATATCCAAGCCCGATGGACATTATGCGCAGCGGAGCCGCCTTCAACCCGTATGCCATGTTCGCGCACCACGCGGCGCAGTCTGCTGCAGCGCACGAGTCAAGATCTCCCTCGGCTTCGCATCATCCCCCGTGGGGCATGCACGGATACGGCGAAGCTGGTGCACCGGTGAGATTCCTGGATATGTGCTCTGTCTGCTGTCAGCTCTACACATCGGATGACCCATGTCTCCGACAGGCCTGTGCATGTGATAGTTTCCCAGTGGGCATGTGACTAAATGTGCCGTATGTGCCTGATGTTGCAGGCCTCATTTGGGAAGCCGGCAGCAACTAGCTATGGGCGTGGGGGATACGAGGGTGGTGCTTCTTTCCCTCCTTATCCCGGCATGGTAAGGCTAACTTCCTTCCTATCAGTAAACGCTGAATGGCCTACAGGGAAAAAAGTGCTCCAGTGCCATACTTAGCGCGCTGACTGCTATATGATTTGTCGTGTACTGCAGGTGCCGCCTGCCCCCATAGACTACCACTACGGGAGGATGCACCACAGCCGTGCGCCCCAGTCTTCCAAGATGCCTGGATGGCCGTACAGCATGCCACCCTTTCGGATGCCGCCTCCTCATGGCCCACCCCGCGGCCATCAGTCAATGTACCCCGAGTTCGACGGACCTGTGCCAGCGCCCCGGGCCGATAAGAGCTTCACTCCGCCAGAGCGCGCGCAGTCGTCCGGCAAACCGTTGAGTTTGCAGGCCGCCTCAAGGGGCACCTCCAAGCACCAGAGCGCTGGCGCCAGTGACATGTCGCCGCGCGGGGTTGCGCAAGATGTGCACAATGAGCTCCCCGATGAGGAACCCGCCATGACGCAAAAGGAACGACGCGCGGCGGCCCTCATCAAGTTCCGGCGGAAGCGAAAGGTAAGCTGATCTTTTCAATCTAGAGAAGTGTTGCAACTGTCATTGTTGATGTCACTATTATCGTAATGACATGTTCATATTATGCCAGTCTGTGATGCTGAGCTGTCCTACGATGTCTGCTTTTGCAGAACCTGTGCTTCACAAAGAAAATCAGATATGCCAGCAGGAAGCAGCTGGCAGAGGCCAGGCCACGCGTCAAGGGTCAATTTGTGCGCCGTGACAAGATGGCTGGCGCGCCTGAGGACGGGCACGGGCAGGTGGACGGGTCCGATCTCATGCAGGCCCAGGCTGCCGACAACATGTTGGAAGATGAGTACATCCCAGAGGAGGAGGCCGATGAGGAGCAGGGCGACGACATCATGGATGAGGAGGATGAACCGATGGTGAGTGGCTTTGCGTTGGTTGTTTGAGTTCCAGTTTGATTGGCATGATGTGTGCCACCCTGGCTTACTGCAATGTCCTTGTGATGTGCAGAATCAGAACAACCATGTTGGAAACAACCGTAACGGTGGCTCAGACAGTGGGTCTAACTCGCCTGATGAGAATCGTCATGCCAGATGAGCACAGACCTCGGGCTGCGTGTTGCTTGCAACTGGCAATGTCAACCATACAACGTCGCCCGCTACAGTGAATCGTAAGATGTAGATTCACTTTAGTGGTTCCATGTGAGGTGTACATGATACAGACTGGGATCAAGTTGTTCTATTAATATAGATGGCAGGTAGTACGTCTAGGCGGTCACATATATGCAGCTGCGGAAAACTAGATAAATGGATATTAAGCAAGTATTTTGTTTTTATCCTTGTAAACATGGCAAATCTGCCGATCATCATGAGCAGTATTGCCATATGCACAAATAGATGGCAGCCTGCACTGCTCATGGGCCGCGGGAGATGTGTCTGCCACATGTGAACATGGAGCAGGGGCCATTCCAGAGAGGCACTGCTGTTGACATCTGGAGTTCTTTCTGTCGTGCTGACACAGGCAAGCCAAGCTGTTCTGACAATGGGAAGTGGTCAATTCTGCTTCTGCACTTTGATTACGCGGGTAAATAATAAAGTGAGCAAGCTGGTGCCGATAGGCTAGTCATTGATGTGTCAGGGTATTTGTCCAAGATGATCAGGATTTGTTTATGAGCCAGGGTTGTACCTGCCTTTTCTCAATGCCTTGCAATGTTGTATGGGCACTGCTTCAGATTTGCTATTAGTGATGGCGACTGGTACTCATATTTTAATTGCGGGTACAAGTGCCGGGGTTCGTCCATAATGAATCATTATCAGAAGCTTGAAACTGGGTTGCATGCAATCTATAACAAGGAACATTCGCTTTAGTTACGTCTACATTTAATCCTTGACAGGCAGGGCAGGTTCTTGTCCGCAGCAGTGTTCTTATACTACTGCGCTGGCACCGTTACATGCAACATGTCTCGCTGGATAGTGAGGTGGATTGGCAACGACAGTGTGTAATGTTGCGACGTCGCGCAGCAGCTGCATGGACGCAAGCTGCTTCATTGCCTCCAAAGTGTGGTTTGAGCGCTCAAGCACTCACTGGCACTGCACAGACGATGGCTTGCATGCCTCCCGGTGTCCTAGCTCTTTCCCATAAAACATCGAACAACGTTGCGCAGGTTTTCATTGATGCCAGGTGCACTTTCTATGCGGATGACATCAATCCTCTTGCCTGTACCACAATGATTGTCAACAGGTACATTGACTCTCGCTTTTTGTTAGGGTACTATTTTATATTGACCAATAAATACTTGTATCCAAGGGTCTTGCTCTGTTTGGAACGGTGCGTATCACGACAGCGGTGCGGCGGGCTAGGCCGGTCTGGCTGCGGCCGCGGGCGGCAAATGCAATGGCTACCTTGCCAATCATTACCACTGCGCTTGAGAATGTGCCATTGTTACAAAAGAATATATCATGCCTTGTGCATGTTATTGAGTCTCACTTGCCGGTTCGGGGCCACAGCATGAAGGTGCCTGCATTGCTTGGGATGATACGATCACCCTCAGCATCCTCAGGGGTAGCATGTGCCCAGCAGCTGCCAGAAATGCCGAGAGGGTTGATTTGACCAATGAAGATAAGGACTTGCGATCTCTGAGACTGCAGATGAACGATGGCAGCCGGCACGCCGCCGTACTCCCGGTAGGTCAATTTGAAGTGCACCAGCGCCAGGCAAGCACCTGTGTATATGCAAAACCACGAACGGTAATCTCTCATGCATATGATCAGATCCACAGAAACAATAAGAAGTCACTGCATGTTTACCGCGTTTATTGTAAATACGTCGATTGTGATTTTCAAGATCGTGACTGGCATACCAGTGGATCTGTCCACATCGTCCGCCATGGTGATAGCCCCATCTGCGCAATAGCTCCCCAAAGAATCCTTCCCAACCGCTGAAATCGAGGCTCCATCGCTGCTGATCGTGAGTGTCATACTCATGGCCACCTGGACACGCACCAGCATCACGGCGGGCACACTCTCATTACTACATAACAACCCGCGTACCGCCATGCACTCCACTGCAGTGAATAGCTCGATTCTGCAGCACCAGATAACCAAGGCAAGTAATTGTCTGCACACCTCAGGGCCGTCATGACTGCTGCATCCAAATCGAAGTCCCTTCCATGAGCCTCCTAGCATGCGGAGATTCTGGCAACCTGGCTGCTGCTGCCTATCGGATACCGCCACAATGAATACCGCAACATTCGGGACCAATCAGGGCACAAATATCAATGTGGCGGTACACACAATAAACGGGAACAGATAGGAGTGCAAATGTACTCACATCCATGAAAGCCAATATCAATGCTGCTTCCAGACAGGGGAAAATGCGGTGGGGTGTGTGTGTGTGGGGGGGGGGGGGGGGGGGGGGGCAGAGGGTTACCGCCGGCGGAATGGCAGCCTCCCTCCGAGCGGCAATGCATTGACAAGCCCTGTGCGCAGGGCCTGTTGTCCAGAGCTCGCACCTGCAGCCAGCAGTTTTTATTTTTTTAAGGTGCGAGTATTTAATCTTATTTAATCTATGCATTGATCACGCTGAATGGTCTTGACAGCCAGGCAATGGCAATAGGCGGACCAGGCGATCCGGTAAACCAGATGGATCTCTGAATGGAAGCGAGCAGGCCTGCAACGCTGACACGCCAGTTGTCTGGAAGTTTTGGATTCTGGAGATTCTGATTGAGGTCAGAGGCCAACGCGACCAGGGCTGACTGTCTTTCAGCCGAGTCTTGATGTACGCACTGCAGCCATGCTGGCAGGACCATAGCGATGACATTGAAGGCTTTGCGGGCGTGGTTTGTCTGGAAAAAACGCACAGATCACAATGCACATATTACTTCTCTGTCCGGTACATGTGAGGCATCAACCCGTTGACGGCCTGGGAGACACACCGCATCCCCCCTTTCCACCGCGGCAGCAACAGTTACGCAGGCTTGTACGAGACTTGCACCAGCGCAATGATGAGAGAGTGTCGCGCATGTTACGTCAACTGGCTGCCCAGTGAACAGGAGCCTCCCAAATGCACTTGTCACTGCCATGACAGTCCCCCATTCGCCCGCTACACACTGCCCTGGAAGTTGAGGGAGTATCGACATCAGATGCTCCCTCGCTCTGTATTCCTGACAGAGCCAACCGAGGGGCTTTGGGCTTCCGTCATCAGGCGGCAGGTTCCACTTGGCTTTGAAGATTGGTCGCCAGAGCTGCGAGTCGTCAAGAGCCGCTGAGCGCAGTTGGACGCATGTCTGGCTCACAGCGACGATATCCGCGGCGCTGAGTGGCTTCAGGCAGCGCACAATGAGCGCGAGACTGAGGTCGGTCAGTTTCTGATCCGCTGGGCCGTCTTCGGCGGCCATCGTGACTGCCGCCCACCAGGTCGTTACGATATCTCTGTGTCGAACCTCCCCATTCGCAGCTCCAGACAACCGCTCTGTCGCCGACACGCCCACGCGACTGTCAACACTCTGCTTCGCGCTCTGATCGGTTCTTTATACTGTCGAGTATCCCTGGATACTAATGAAGTGCGCGAACCACAGTCAGATGGTAACACAGTCAGATGCAGATGACATCACCGCGCACCGGGTGAATGTGCGCGTGCCCCGCCTGCTAATACATGCGGAGTTGCAGCGACCACTATCATAGTATAGTCGCAAAGGGTAGCACGACCGGCACCATTTCAACAGGCTAGGGCCTAGGGAGCGTCCTCACTGGTCCGTGGCTGCTCAACTAGTCGCTATCGGTGGAAGCGCACGTCAGATATTGAGGTATTTGTATCTCCCGTGCCGCTGGCATTCTTTATCTGATCCCAAGAAATAGCGAAGCTCATGTGGGCAGCGCAATGTATTTTGTCACGGGCTCGATGTCGCCTCCCCCCCCCCCCCTCCCCCCCCCCCCCCCCCCCCCCCCCCTCCCCGCCTCGGGTGCAACAGCAGCCAGACAAAAGAATATGATGACGCCGTACCAATGCCGCCCGTCCGGATTTTGCTACAATGCGCGCGGGCAAAGCTGTTGGCAGTGGAGAAGCTGCGTTGGCACGGCCCTCGCAGCGGTGCCCTGCAGCGTTTGTCCGACGATCGCGCCGGTTGGTTGTTGCGCAAGTTCCCTGGTTGTTGTTGTATCCAGTCTGTCTGCGAAGACAACTTGTAATTACTGCATTGATTGCTGATTCAGCATTATCCATCGCTTGTATCAGCCGTTTCGACCGACCTTTGTGAGAGTTCCTGACCGCCAGGTGAACAAGATTTGCCAGGCTGTCAAACATCTATGGTATGAGTACCAGCACAGGTACTTTGATTTTTATCTTGTTATCATAAATTTGACAGGCTGGCAGAAGCACAGTGTGGATGTACTTGCCCTAGTACTTGTCCATTGCGAGCTGTGCTGCTGCAGCTCGCGTTGGAAAATATAAGCTTTGCATATATTTCTATCCTTATGTAAGTATGTACATTTATTTACCTACACACATATGTACAGATATGTTTAGATATGGATACACACACACACACACACACACACACACACACACACACACACACACACATATAATCTATCTATCTATCTATCTACCTATATATATAGATATATATATATATATTTATTTATTTATTTATTTATATTTAATTATATAGATACCTATCTTCCACATTGCCCACATACACATGCCCCAATCTCCACTTCCCCGCGCCACTCGGTCTGTTTGTTAACGTCATTTAAGTATTGAACAATAACTGAACCAGCGTTACGGCCGTACACGAGCATTGCACAAAAGGCTGAAATATTATACGTACATTTATCATATCTGGTGTTACATCCCGACGACGAGCGTACGCTCCAGGCAGCAGCCAGCGATGACGGCCCGTGAGGTGTAACATACTAACATCATGTAGCAACCTATAATGTTTCGGTGATGCTTGGCAATGCTTGTTTTGATTTAGTTCCGGCATAGTACTTTAAAAAACTGGAGCTCATGGGGCCCGTACGTGGCCCCCACTGCCCATATCTCCGATGCCAATATAAATCCATGTGTATCCACGTGGCGTGCCCGCACCTCCCGAGGCGCTGCATCAACTTAGTAGCAACTCCGCATTTCCATCGTCGACGCATTGCCACAAGCAAGCGGAAGCTGTTCACGCCCGTACGGCACCACCCCGAGCGCGGTTCCTGGCGCACCCATCCCGGGTAGCGTTGCTCCCGCATGTTGCTTTGTCGTGTGCTTAAAAGCACCTAAAGGGCTTGTATGTCCCCATCTTCCTTTGTCGCGGCGCACCCATCATGGGAGGCTCTTGTATGTGTCACGAAGCGTGAAGAGCCCCCTCCACCCCCCCCCCCCCCCCCCGATTCAGTCGAGCGGTCGTCCGTGCGAAACACAGGTTGCCGGCTCGAGGAGCCGGCGCACGGTGTCATATGGACGCTCATCGACCGCTTCCTGGCCAGCAAGACATTTTCTCGAACTGGGCGCGGGGCATCACTTTTGAGTGGATTCTGCACCAAAAATGCTTGTCACGAAAACACGAGCTCTGTCGCGGCGCAACCCCATGGTAGGTGCGCCGCGACAAAGGAAGATGGGGACAGACAAGCCCTTTAGGTGCTTTTAAGCACACGACGAAGCAACATGCGGGAGTACCGCTACCCAGAATGGCCGCGTCGGGCCGCCACTGCACCATGTGGCTTGGTAGCTCCCGCAGCCCGGGCGCGCAGCTGGTCGGCGCCAACGGGCCGCCACTACACCATGCGCCCCGGTAGTTCCCGCAGCCCGGGCACATTGGTGGTCGGTGTCAACGGGCCGCCACTGCACCTTGTCTTACTTTGCAGCATGGTTACTTTACAGCCCGGACACGCAGATCGTCGGCGGCAACGGGTCACAACTGCATTCTGTGCCCCGGTCGCTTTCGTGTCCCGGAGCACGCAGGTGGTCGACGCCATCGGGCCGCCACTGCATAATGTGCCCGCTCGCTTCCACTGCCCGGGCCGCGCAGCTGGTCGGCGCCAACGGGCCGCCACTGCACCATGTATGTGCCCCGGCCACTTCTGCGGCCCGCGAGGCCAGCAGGTCGGCGCCAATAACGGGCCGCCATTGCACCACGTAGTTCCTCGGCCACTTCGCAGCACGGGCACGCAATTGGTCGGCGGCATCGGGCCGCTACTGCACCTTGTGTCCGGGTCGCTTCTGTGGTGGTCGACGCAAGGTGGTCGACGCCATCGGGCCGCCAATGAACCTTGTGCCCCGCTGGCTTTCGCGGCCCATGCACGCAGTTGGTCGATGCAAACAGCCCGCCAATGCACAATGTTGTGCCCCGCCGGCTACTTCGTAACATGGGCACGCAGTTGATCGGCGCCGACGGGCCGCCACTGGACCTTATGCCCCGGTCGCTTTTGCATGCATGGCGCGTGGTTGGTCGGCTCCGGGGGACAGCGACCGCACTATGCACCGGTCATCGTTTCGCAGTTGTTCGGCACCAACATATGTCGCCACTGCAGACGTGCCATGGGCCGTTGCTTCCACAGCCATGGCACGCAGCCGGTCGACGCCGACGGGCCGTCACTGAGCCCTCTGGCACGATTGCTCCCGCAATTCCGGCACGCAGTCGGTCGGCAACATCGGGCCGCCGCTGCACACCTGGCTCCGCCGCCCCGAAGGCCCAACCCGGCGCGGAGCTAGCTGTAGACTACATCATCAACTCCTCCCCCGCCCTTCGCACGCCGCGACGTTCGACGTTCGCCAGCCATTTTCTTTGGGGCGGACTCTCTTGCCCGGTTGTTGCCATGCAGCCGCCGCCCAAGATCGATGTCGGCAATACTGTGCATGCCCCCCCCCCCCCCCCCTTCTCCCTTGAAATGGTTACTACTAGTATCGGGGATACCTCTTCCCTTGTCTATTAATTAGTGAGCGCGGTACGGCACCAGTATCCATGTGGCGTGCCCGCACCGCCCGTGGCGATGCATCAGCCTAGCAGCAAGTCGACATCCCATCGTCGATGTGTTGTCGATTGCAAGTGGAAAATGTTATACGCCCGTACGGCACCAACCCATGCGGTTCCCGACGCAGCCATCCGGGGCATGCTCATGCATGGTGGCTATTCGTCGTGGGCTTAAAAGCGCCAGGGGGGACTTGTCTGTACACATCTTCCTTTGTCGCGGCGCAACCACCATGGGGTCTCGCTGCGACAGCCACACCCACCCTCCCCTCGTTTATTTTCACGAGTTTGCCTCTTCAATGCTTAATGGCCCCTCCCAAAAGCTTGTAATACAGCCAAATCATCTTTCGGTAATTCGGTAATGTATGCGCCCTCCCCCCACACCCCCCCCCCCCCCCCCCCCTTGGAAAGTATAAAATGTTCATAAGAACAAAACGGCGCACCCGCACGGTGATTAAAATCGTCGTTAAGTATTAACTGAGGTTAGGAAACGACAACGGAGTGATGCCCCAATCCTATAGCGGTGCCAGCCCTAGTCGGCCGTGTGCAATCGGCGCCACGATGCTCCGGAAAATTTCCGGAATCTTCCTGCGCCGATTCGTACAACGGCCGCCGGCTTCCCCGGCACCGGAGGGTTGGTGGCAGCAGCTCTAGACCCTTCGACAGCACTGGCTATTTAGGCGGGACACGGACTCGGCACAGTCCCTCCCTTTTGCGGTTGCTTGCGCAACAGACATCGCACGGTGCACTGCGCGTGAGGGACCGTGTGCTCGGCATCATCGGTGCAAGTTAAACCTCCGCAGCGATGGGGTTCCGATGCTAGGTTGTTTCATGGGCCGCCCAATCGCGCAGAGCGGGCGTGCCAGCCACGCCAGCCCGTATGGCGCGGCACTCCGGCGCTTTTCCAATCGCGCGCCGGCCCCGCGTTGCTCGCCCGCCAGCGTGACGTCTGACACCCCTGTGGCATCAGCCGTCCATGGTGCTTGCAGCCCGGATCCCTACAACCTCTGCTTGCCTTTGGCGTGGCGGGAGGTCCGTCACCCTTGCGCGAGACGATACCCGAGTTGTTACCCTGCTGACATCCCGGCGTGTGGTGCGCTGATCGGCCGGTTTTCTACTGCCGCGGCTTCCGACGTGTGGCGCCGCCGGAGTTTTTTTATGAAATTACTGGCCCCCTTATCGCGCGTGACGTGTCACTGGAGCGCGTTACTCGAGCGCCTCGTGGTGGAGACGTTGGAGAGGGGGCCGAATCGCATCTTCTTGCGCGTGTCGTCGCGACACTGCGGTCCTTGCGTTAGCCTGGCGTCCTGCGTTCGACTGCACGATCGGCTCCGCGGCGCTTCCGATGCGTCGCGCAAGCCGTGCTCGTTGGTCGGCAAGTTGAGCGTCCGCAGCTTGCGCACAAGCGATGGGCGGGGAGCGTGGAGACAGCCGCCGAACGTGTGGCCGGCCCGCGCATCCGTCGGGTTGTTGTTTTGTTTTCAAACACCGGCCTAGCGGGCACGTGGGAAGCGCGCGCCGCCAGGACGCTGTGGCCTTTAAAATGTGCCTTTAAAATGTGCCTTTAAAATGTGCCATGTACCGGCCTTCGGCTTCCATGGCAAAACTGGTTGTGCCTCCCTCTGCCCAGTGCCTACCTGCCTGCTCGTGTAAGTAGTTTAATCGTTGTTAAGTATTAACTGAGGTTAGGAAACGACAACGGAGTGATGCCCCAATCCTATAGCGGTGCCAGCCCTAGTCGGCCGTGAGCAATCGGCGCCACGATGCTCCGGAAAATTTCCGGAATCTTCCTGCGCCGATTCGTACACCGGCCGCCGGCATCCCCGGTTCCGGAGGGTTGGTGGCAGCAGCTCTAGACCCTTCGACAGCACTGGCTATTTAGGCGGGACACGGACTTGGCACAGTCCATCCCTTTTGTTGTTGCTTGCGGAACACCCACCCTCCACTCCCATCATGGTGGTCTTGCCATGCCTCAGCGCCGATGTAATTCACCGACACTGGTCCTTTGGCAAAACTGGCTGTCCCTCCCTCTGCCCAGTGCCTACCTGCATGCTCATGGAAGTAGTTTAATCGGCGATATAGCGCGCGTACGGTGTCTCTTGTACCCGTACAAGGACCACCCCCATCCCACCCCCGAATCGGCCGCTAGTAGTGCACACGACGTGAACGGGAGCCTCTAGACCACCACCCATGGGCCCTTATGGGCTACGGGTGGGATATGGGCCGAGTCGTTTGGGATTTGGTGAGGCACGGGTGAAGAATCGTGCTATTCATCCCGTGTCTCAGTTCCTCCCGAAACCGTATTTTCGCTATTTCTAAAGGTTATCACAGCTACTCGTCGCTCCATCGGCTTCCGGTGCACATGTAAGCAGACAAATCGACCCAGGTCGGTCTCTATCACTAGCATATGGTTATAGTGGCCTTCGGCTGGCGTAGGTAGATGGGTTGCGCGTCAATCACTCATCTACGGGTGGTGGTTGGCCGGGCACCCATTCAGCCCGTTTATCTAATCTCGGCTCAAAAATAAGGGGGGAGATGGGGCACCGCGCACGGACCACCTCATGGGCTAATCATGGGCTCTACCGCACCCCTAGGAGCTAGAGCATGGGACAGTACATGTGCGGCGGGCTAAGTAATTAGCTGCAAGTGGCAGGCGATGCCTATGCGGGAGGGGGTCGAAAGCGCGGAAGATCCGGGTCGCTCGGGCCCATAGGGCCGCGGCATCGACTGAGATTGACCGCAAACTGATCGCAAGCGGACGTCGCCCCTACACGGGCCTCTGCTAGTGCTCATGCGATCGATAAGCAGATCGAGAGCTACCTCAGCCGCCCCCGCGGGAGGGGCTGAGGCCGGGGGTGGAATTTCCGAATACGCGGGTTCCAAGATCGGACGGCTTCTTGAATCGGGGGGGCATGGGGCACCGTCTCTGTAGCCTCCGACCTTTCGCTCATTTTTTCTATAGCATCCCTATGAGATAGGCTATGGACCTATCCTATTTCCAGAGCAGGTGGTGCCCGTTCGGCTCGGGCATGAGGCCGTGAACATCGCTCCCCCTCCGTGCGCCGAACGGGCACTGCCCGTCCGAGGTTGCGGCCGACAAAAGGCCGTGTTCGCGCACTGCTACGCAGCACACGAGCGGAATTTACCGGGAAATAATCGATAAACACGATACACTATTATAGAGTACTAAATAACGTACCACGAAATGTATATTTCGCTATATCCCCGATTAGGCACCGCCTGTGTGCGCCGTGAAAACTTCTCATTTTCTCAGCCGGCCCTCAGCACCGGGCGAAGTACCGCGTACGTACTCCATCCGGGCGAGCCGGCGCGGCTACTAGTGCTCATAGTGGACTCATGTGAAGCGGTGGACCGACCGACGACCGGACGACCCACCACTCGGCCAACTGCCGACCAGCGCCCACAGAGGCGTGAAGACCAGGCTCCACTGGAGACCATCACAACAACCACAATGGATATCAACAGACCCGAGGAGCAACAAGAGGTCGCGGTCGGCGCCACTCTCGATGCGCCGCGAGGTGGCAAGCCCAACCCCCAAAGATCCGAACAACCATTGCCGCAAACAGTTTCGCATGCACCGAACTCCCAACGCATGGAGCCCGCCGCCTCCGCCGCGTTTTGAACCGCCATGCCCGCCATCCCCCAATCGATCTCCCCACCGGTGCCGACGGTGCCATACAAGTCGCCCTACTGTTCAGCGATATGGTGACCCGCAACCGTGCGGCGGAGGTCAACCTGCGCCGCTGCCGTATGTTTTTGAACCCGATCCGTACCTTCAGCCCCAAGCTCGGGGTACACACATCCATTCGCGACGTCCGGATGGTGACTAGGCGCGCCCCTAAGCCAGCTGCCGCGGATATGGTAGGGGCGAGCAGAGCTAGTAGGCTCAAAACCAACACGGGGTGCGACACGAAATTCGTCGTAGCCAGTACCATGCACATACATAGGCGGGAGAGGATGGCGACTATTCGCCAGCCGGTGCCGACTACAGCCGACTAGACGGCGATGCACCACAGCCAGCTCCCCCGGGAGCTCCCGCCATCGCAAACTAGCAAGCTACAAGCGGCCCAACCCCCGGCTGCGGCGACCCCTCACGACACGGAGATGGACGACGACGACCCGCCACTGGAAGTCGATCAGCCGGCGACAAGCGTCGACCCAGCCCCGCACGACGAGCCGGCTCCACCGGCCGCAGCCCACGCCCTCTCCGAGACAGGAGAGGCCTCGGAGGCCACCACCCCCCTCGAACATACCTCCACAACCAACACGCCAGCCCAGGCGTCCGGCCGGGCCCAGCTCGCGGCTGAGGCCCACCGCATCCGTCGGCCCCCGCGCCGGACGATCCCCTTGGAGCCGCCGGTGGGCCGTCTGCGGATATTCTCCGCCGGCAAGGCACCCAACCCCCAGCCGGACGCACGCTCGCGGCTGCTGTCAGCGCCCCAACACAAGAACTGCGGACGTTTTTAGCCGATACGCCCGGAATTGCATATTTTTGAATTTACCCGCACTTTCACCCGCAAGTAACGGACTGTGTATCGCCCGACATCACGCGGGCTTGGTACATGCACCAAACGATGAGGTCACCATGCCATTAAGTGCAATAGCGACTATGCTGTGCCAAAAATATTAGAGATGGAGGGCATTGTAGCCCCCACCACACCGAACTAGCCGTTAAATACTAAGCACCATGCAGCTTTTCCGGTTAGCTCCCCTCCCCCATCACACCTCAGTAGCAGCAGGCCGGACGCCTTTGGCTGCCTTAGCGTGCCTGCTGAGCTCTGGATGGGATGGGCATGACTTAAGTAGGGGCAACATGGGGGCGCTGCGGTCTTAGCTATAGCCCGCTGGATGGAGAAGGGGCTAGGAAACATAGGAGGATGGCCGGTAGCTTGACCTGTGATAACACTTCGTGTTCCCCACTCTGTTTAGAGATAGCGGGTCCTCATAATAACTCAGTCTGAGCGAGTGGACGCATCAGACTAGCAGTTGATGTAATCAATTTCACTTTCAATTTCTATACAAACAAAGAAGTTAACATAAAACAGTGATTCTTTCATTAAAACTAGCGCGTACTAGGTAAGGATTCGGTGGCAAATGATTTTAAACGGCGGAGCCTAGCCGTCTTTAATTGTTAGTTTGCCACCCTTTTAGCTTTTTCTTTCTCTTACAAATTCCGTTGTACTATATATTCGTTTATTCTTATATTATTGCTGAAGTTATTCCATCGGAGTATGTTGACGCATCCTGACTAAGAACTAACGTATGTGATCATTATCATCATATATGTCTACATTATTGCTTGCTGATGATCACTGCCCTATTTGGCAAAACCAAACTCGATGGCATGTTTGAATCTCGTAATCCTTACCGAAAGCGTTTATATGTGTATTTCTGACTAAATAGTATATACGCGTCGTTGCATTGATACATGCTTGTTAGTTTATGCGGGTCATGTTGGTAATACAAAAGTTTGAAGTACACTGGTCACACGCACGGCCGCTTCGTATTCCGCTAGCAACGCAGTGATGTCTAGGCAACGCCGAAGACTGCTAGTGGCACACGCGCCCGCCCCAGTTAGACCTACTATATGACGCCCCGGAGCAACGACGGGAGTCCACCTACTGACTTTGCGCTAGCGGAACAGCTTGTTCGACGGCATCGCCTCTCTCGTAGGGGCGCAAGGCGTGACTTCTCGCGAGTGTATACGGTACCGACCGACTCACCTACTCCCTACACGTCCAAGCTACGATGGCGGGCGGTTAGAAGGCGGGAGGTTCCTCGTACGTCCAGCCCACAAAGCAATCCCCCGACGGCAAGACGCCGGAGCCAGTGGAGCATACGGCCGCGGAGGCAAATAAAGCTTGCGATTCTGCAAGCGCTGAAAATGCAATATATTCGACAGTCTATCGACCCGGCTAGATGAACAAGAGGAGATCAACACGCAACGTGCCCATCCCGCGACCGACGAGAACGATGACGAGGGTGGTAACGACCCAGTGCACAACGCCCGTGCAACACCTCCGACGCAAGATAGTGTCGGCGATGATTGCGGCGAATTCATCGACCCCCACGATTGGGTAGACGACCTACCCCGCGCCTACCACGACATCCTCCCCCCGTTGAGCGTATGACGCCCCAGCCTCGTCAAGCCCCGGCGCGACAAGGCGAATCGCTACTTCACGGAGGCGAACAAGACGGCATCCCGGTACGAGCACCGACACGTATTGTGCTATGGCTACACACGTCGTGTGATGCGATGTGGCCGTATGTTGTCTACGGCGGCAACAACAGCTATGACAACGCTTTTTGCGCCCAACGCCACCACCCACAATAAGAAGGACGCCCTCCACTTACTCGACACCGCGCTTCGCACGTTTGCGGCAGTCGGCGACGCGCACGAGGCCAGGTCACCTACCTACGCAGCTTCAAGGCCAAAAAGGCACTCACTTGCGAAGAGCAAGTCGCGCAGCCCCTCATCTAATACTGCGTCTTCGACCCCGCCAAGAAATAGAGAGCGCTCCGCCAACGTCGTCGACGGCCTCCTCGCCGCCCTCGACCACAAGCGCACGACAAGATTCTGACGGTGGACATGCGCGCGCCGCACCGACAGCTCAAGCAGCACGTGGCGGCAGGGCCCTCAGGCATATGCGCAACGAGTATCTCCGTTGCTTGGTGCGCAAATACGCCCCAGCGTCGGGGCCCGCGGCAGTACGCGACGTGTCGGAGGTGTCGTCGATGTACCTCGAAGGTCGCCTGCCCGGATGGTTCAGCCTGCTCTTCGCCTCTGCAAGGCTTGTGGCCCATGTCGAGAAGCAGTTGGGCGCGAGCGGTGCCCCGGACGTTTGGCTTGTGGCAGTCGGGGGGGGGGGGGGGGGGGGGGGCAGAGTGGCGCGCGGCGGAGCGAGCAGTATGGTGGACAACATGAAGAAGGCGTATGTGTCGGTGCTGCTTGACCCACGCGCAGTCATCGTCCACACCAATCTTCGCAACGCTCACAGCAAGGCATGGCGCCGCGCCAACATCCAACGCCACATCGATTGCTCTCCTCTCCAACCTGTCATCCTTGCGCGCTCTTGATATCCCTCTCGACGGATGATGTTTCTGCTTGTGGACGATCGGTCCGCCCCTCTGCGGTCGGAGGATGGCGTGCAGCAGGGCGCACCGCAAGCCACTACTAACGTCCTTTTGCGTCGGGATTCACCCCGAGATAGAGGAGTGCAACAACACGCTGGAGGCCACTAGGAGGGCGGCGCGCTTCAACGTCGATGATGGATTTTTGATGGGCATGCTGGAGCACGTTTGGCCGGCCCTTCATGCCGTCCGCACGTCTGCTTAGGGTTTTCAAGGCGTCCATGGGGCTTGCTGAGGTGCGCTTCGACCATATGCACGCGTACAACTCGGACATGGAGGCCGCGCGGCGCGAAGCCCGGGCCGACATCGAGTTGCCCGAGCTTGATGGCCACCACGTTATCCCGGTCATCACCGTGCCGCTCGGGTCGCCAGGGCACGTGCATGCCTACATCGATGGCAAGGCGGGGGAGCTACTTGAGGAGGTGGACGCCAACTTGAGCATGTTCATGTCTTCCAATGCCAGACGTCGTTATACCCATGCCATGCATAACCATGCTTGGCGCCTGCTCAAGAATTGCATGCAACACATGGCGAGGTATTGGCTCGTCCGCAATTGCCTCCCGTCCGAGGTAGAGACCTTCTGCAGACGCGGTGGATGTCACCTACCGTCCTTGGGGCGGTCGAGCGGGTGCTAGCGTAGGGGTCTCCTTTGATCCAAGTACGGCACCGACACCAACCCGGTTAATACCGACTTCCTGGCGGAGGTCTTGCACAACCCGGGGGATCTCGACCCCACGGCAATGGGGGCGGCTACTTTGAGCGAGGATCCTAGGGCGCGCGGCAGGCTTCACCTCCCCACTAAGTTGAAGGGCACTAGCATCCGCCACATGGCTACCGTCCAGATACCGCCTTCATCGGCTGCATGAAGGACATCCTCCTCATATTCCTCACTAGGAACTCCGACACCAACACCCCACACCCCCGGTTTCTTTGTCCCCCCAGCTTGAGTCCGTGCTTGGCCGAGGCATCTTCAACGCAATTTCTTCCGCCCGCCAGTACAATCACTTCCTCAACGACCCTCGTGGGTCGGCCAGCTACGTCGCGGCGGTGCGCGAGGCGTGGGGGCGCCTTAAGGCGGCTGCTGTTGGCCACCTCAGCGATGCAAACCCCGCGTAATGGAGCGGGGGGCGGAGGCTGCATCGGGATCGCAAAATTACCTTCTTCGCTGATGAACACTTGACGAACGCCGCGACGAATTCCTCGCCCAGCTCATGCACGCGATCCGCATGCTCGTTGCTTGAGTGCTCATCGTTGTCGACGCATCCCACGCTCAACTCGCGCCGGTCACAATATCCACGTTTTATTGATAAAACCTCATGCGTCATGATTGTGCTTCATGCATGCTCTCACCTATATAGGCAACGAAGATCGCCCATGGCAGGAAGTTTTTGCGGTGGTTGGCGGTGCGCGGCTTGTGCACCAGGTCGACGAGTTTCTCAAAGCTGTTCAGCGGCCGCCTACATGGAGTACCTGGCCATCTGCTTTTTGTGCCGATGGTTGCTTCTTTCTCTTTGCGGTATGCACTGCAATGTCCTTAGACACAACAATGTCCAGGGAGTGTAGGGCCCAAGTTGACACATCCAGCGCCTTCTCTGAAGTACAACGCGCTGATATTGTCGCTCTGAACATGGAAGGCACCACCGGACGAAGACAAACATGGAGGATGTCGACCATGATCACGGAGATCGAGATGAAGGTGACTAGGGCGCCCTTGCGATCAACGCCTCCGTAGTGTTGTTGCTGCCATGTCATGCGGGCAACGTCCTTCCGAGGCTCTGCCGCAATAGCGGTTGTGAACATCTCCCCACAATACTTGGGCCCGTGACGCGTTGGCTTTGTCTTTGTCTTGGCCATGCTAACCTCGCCGCATACTGTGCATGTGGAGACCAGCAGAAGGGGTAACGGCGCTGGAGGCATGCCGTCCGCCGTGGCTGGGCCCTGCACGGCGAGAGCCATCGGATACGACGATGCCGGCGGTGTGTCGGGTGCCGTCACTGGGCCCAGCACTTCCGGGCGAGGCGGCATCGCGGGAGGAGTGCCGTCCGCTTTGGCTGGACCCTGGACTAGTGACATCGGCGGGTGAGGTATGTGCGCGCACATCTGTACATGCTGTATTGTGCGCTCCATCACCCATGTCGCATGAAGCTCTTTCTCGGCGAGTGCCAGCTGCGGCTGAGTCACGAGGCAGAACGGGCGACAACAAAAGCTGGAGCAGCTTGCCAGCCCCAGCATCGCCACTGGGACTTTCAGGTCGCCGCCGACGAAGAGCCTAACGTTGATGTGAATGCCGTTCACAGTGACGCCCTCCACGTGCACCTCAAGGTCGGCGACTAGGCTGGGGAGCACCTTCGACATCAACGCCTTCTCGCAATCGTCGCCAAGGTAGAATCCCACCGCTCGTAGGTTCTCTAGCGACATGACGCTGTTGCCCTCCTTTCCCTTAAATGCCTCCGTCAGCTTGTACATCGTCTTTAGGCAGATCGGCATGCTATTGACATGCATATACTTTCAAAGAGTACTCGCATCTCCCAACACATGAACGCCCATCAATATGCCATTCCACACCACCACCATGCCCGTCCTACACAGGAACAAGAGGCGATCCACCAAGACATGTGACGGGTTCATGTAGGCTGCGCCTTTGGCCGACTCGAAGCCAATACACCTAAGGTCAAGTATGTGCGCATGTACTATCACCCATCGCTTGGATAGCCATAGTGGCATGAGAGTGCCGTTAGGTAACCTGATGTGGATGAACGCCCATGCGCCATCAGCATGCTGCGCGACACGGCGGTTGGAGTTGTGATGATGAGCGCATGCGAGCGTCTCTCCGTGCAGGACATGTGAGAGTAGAGGGCCAGCGCGACATGATACATGTGCTCATGTATTATTGCCACCGCATCCTTCTCCGCCTGGACCGCCACCTTGGGATCAACCTTGGTGCTTCTGGCTGTCCACATGCTGCGATGTGTCTTGAAGAACGACACAAAGATGGCGAGAATAACGGTCTTCATGGCTGGCACCCGCAAGCGCTTCCTCAGCGGGTTTGTGCGCTGCAGCCGCCGGTGCTGCCGCTGAAACTATAAGTGCCCGGTATGTGCGACAAAAGCTGGGGTACTTTACAGCCCACTGGTGGCCATGGAGAGTTGTAAATCTGGTCAAGAGATCAAGCCGCTGCCGCCTAACCCATGGCTAGTATGAGGGGAGGGGAGGGGAGGGGGGGGGGGGGGCTTGCCATCCTCATCCTTGCTGGCATTCATGGGCTTGCATGTTCGAGCCGCGCGGCCCACAGTGAACCTGATCGTAGGCTGTCTAGGGCGCACGCCTTGCCGCCCATCTCCAACCTCTGCTGATGCAGCAGCCGCTGCGCCGCCGGCGCCAGCAAGAGGCGCATCACCGCCACCAGCGCCCGCATCTACCGCCAGAGATGCAACAGCATTCGCATTGGCCTCGCCAGGGGGAGCTGCATCGCTCCTCGCGCCGAGGCCGTCCGATAGTTCTGCGGACTGTCGGCCGTTAGGATGTTGAAGGCGCCTGCCGACTGGTCTCTCCATATGGCCCTCGGCCCCCTCCTCTGCATCCCCGGAAACTGATGCCGCAACTAGCCTCGCGAAGATCAGGACGACCCGAGAATTGTTCTCACGCAACTGCTCGTTGGCCTCGTGCTCCCCCTCGGCTTCTTCCCTGGCGTCCGCCAGCTCCGTCGTAGTAATCTCGAACCGCTCCGCTAGCCGATAGTAGTTGCAATGCTTGGTGCAATAAAGCTTCCGCCACTTGATGTCCTCAGTCTCAACGGTGAGCACGAGCTCCCCGCAATGCGCCGGTAACTCCTTGAGTTTGTTTAGCTACGCCGCGGTCCTGCTCTTTTGCTACGCGAGCGTGGCATCTAGCGATGCGACAGTGCCCGATAGCTTTCTCACCTCCCGGTTGTCATATTGCGGCCCGTTGTTGCCGTTAACGCCAACTCCACCAGTCGCCGCCTTTGTCTCCTCAATAGTATCGGCATGTCCCTCCTTTGTCGTCCCGTCCGTTCCTTCGGGTGGGTCGGCTCCCGCCTCTACTGCCGCATGGGCGTCATCTGCGGGGCTGTTGAGCGGTTGATGCGCTTCGCCCGCGCCCGCTCGTCATGTCTTCCGCCCACCCAACTTCCGTTTTTCACGCTTGTCATACGCCGCCGATGGCGTAGGTGGTCTCGCGGCCTTGGGCATGATGCACATCGCGGTCGTCTCGTCGTCGAGGCCCACCCGACCGCGAGCGTTGTTGGTTGGATGGGAATGTCATGCATGCTAACATTTGCGTGGGAACACTTTCGCGACGCCGAGTATCTGCTGGCAGTAGGAAGACAGCGTATCACCGGGGCGTTGATCGATGGCTGCGGTACGTGGTAGTCGCATGACCGCAGTCTATGCCGTCCACGTGTACACTAGTGCGTAACGTACTGAGATTTTTATTATTACATGTTTCGTATATTGTGCCACACCTCCATTCGGGGTTTGCTGGGTGCGCTGTGTACGAGTTGAATAAGCGATGCGTCGATTGTTAGAGAATGCAGGCTATCACCCCTCATGACACCCAGTGGGCGACGACGAGCGGAATGCGCGGGATGCGCGGCACGCGGTGGGCCGCCGCGCGGCGTTCGGCGGGCTGCACGAGGGCCGCGCAGGCTGCCTGTGACGCTGCGGGCGAGCGGGCTGCCTATACGCAAGAAGGCTATACCGGGGCGTGGTGCGGTGGCTGCCACGGGCCGCACGGGTTGCGGCGCGTTGCGCGGGGCGGGGGTGCGGGGGGTGTGCCGGGCCGCCGGGCGGGATTGGATGGGATGCTGCGGGGTATGACCGGGGCGGGAGTGGGATGCGGGGTGGCGACTACGCTTACATGTATTCGTATGGCCCGGGGCGGATCGTCGCGTCGATATGGAGCTCACCGTTGGATTCAATCCTTCAGACCGCGCATGGCTGCGTAGTTTCGCCGGCTGTGTAGTTTGCCACTCGGACCGTGGCTGGGTGGGTGGGTGGATTAATATGCTTAGTATGAGCTCATAGTGCATCACATTAGATAGGAGCTTTGTTCGGCTACCAATTACCGCCCCGATGCACCGATGCACCCGGGTACCCGTACGGCAATTACGCCAAGCGTACCGATCGAGCAATGGACGCTTCGCTAGACTAGCGACGACTACTCTCCTCCCGCCCATGCAGTCAGCGGCCACTGTGCTCCTCTGTTCCATGTGACACGGGCATGACATCATAGAGCGCATGAAAGCCCCTAGAACAACGCCCATCTAGTAGTAGATTGTTCTCTAGGTGCTACGCACGGGGCTACCATATCATTGGCAGGCATGGGCGATGTACCCAACCGGGCGTCATGATGCCCCACAAGCTACCTATGTAGCGACTATGTGTGCCCACAATGGAAGGTCTCTCTGTCTCTGTCTCTGTCTCTGTCTCCCTCCCTATGTAATAGGACTACTCGTATTCTACATTGTAATAGTGTATATGCTTTAGAAGATAGAACTTCCGGCACTCGTAGTAGCCCCTAGGTAGTATTATCACTAGTCATTATTAGTGCTCCACGGGCTCAGTGATGCGCGCGAGGCTGCTACAAGTATGAGTATTTGACCGATCTGTAGTCAACACTCAATGCTCGTAAAATGCCAAATCATTGGGCAGCGAGAAGTCATGCATTTTGCAACGACATCCGCGGTCTGGGTGTAATGTTACGCAAATAGTGCCGCGAGTATGCGTATAGTAGGAATGGCATCATAAATTATTTTAATGGCGACACATTAACAGTAGTGTATGGTCAGATGTAGTCATCTAGAGGTTTACAGTACATTAGCTATGTTGTACTGCGCACGACCCCCGAGGTCGGCGCACGGACTAAGGCCTGCCGGCCCGCACCAGCACTATGACCTGAGGGATCCACCCTCGGGCACAGGCACTCTCTGCTTTGCGCTCGCCTCAACCGGCTCGCGCAAGCAGTCTCGACTCTAGCAGTCGAGCAGAGTGTCAGCTTACTCTATGCCGACTCGGACCCGAGCCTCAGCCTCCCGAGACGCTACACCTTCCCCACCCCGCGACAGCAGGATGCCCCCTCGCCCTGTACCGGAAGACGCCTTGCCGGACGACGCCCCGGTATCTGTCGCGGAATTGGAAAAACGCCTGACGGCCCAAGCGGAAGCCCTGGAGAAGCGGCTGGCCGGGCAGTTTGAGGCTGCTACGGCTGCCTTGCTCGCTCGACTCGCCCCCCCCACTAACCCGCTTCCTCCCGAAGGTACCCAGCCAGCCAACCCCGCGGGCACGCCTGCGCCCGAGGGTGGTGAGCAAGGAGCGCGAGAGCCCCTTCCTGCTGAGCTAGACGCACCCGACAACGAGCTCGAGTACGTCGACTTTGCCTACTACGGCCGAGTCATCCCCCCCGGTCTGGAGCGCCCCCCGCGCGACGTCGACGAGCCCCGCTTGTGGACCCTGACCGACGACACCGCCCGCGCCCTCGCGGATAAGCGGAGTCAGGCAGCGTACGACGAATACCTGCACCTAGGCTGCTATGCCTTCTTCAGTAGCTGCGCCAACGAGGCGATGCGCTGCGCTCTGGAGTCGCTTTCGACCGAGTCTGCTACGCCGGCAGGCAAGGCTGCGGCCCTTGCCGAGCTCCGCGCCTGCTACCGCACCCACCTGGCGACGGAGGAGGTTACCCGTTCCCGGTTGGGCTACCTCCAGCTCGCCAAGAATGGACCAACGGCTACAGAGGCGGACCGTGTTTTCGCCGAGCTCGCCCACGCAAAGTTCTGCACCCCACGGCGCATCGCCGTGTCCGGGCAACTCGACCAACTCCGCCGAGCGTTCGACGACAAGACCCTCGAGATCAGCCTTTCCGCAGCGGGCAAGGCCCGTGCCGCGGCCGCGTTCGCCAAGGCTACCCCCGACAAGCCCGCCCCCACGGAGTCCGCCGAGAGGCGCAAGCAACGCGAGCAAGCCGCTGCGGCACGGAAGGCCGCAGCGACAGCCGCAGCGTCCGACAAGGCCAAGGCGAAGGTCACCAAGTGACGGTGTGGCCCGCCGCGCCGACTCCTGTACGCCTACCTCCCTCTACATGCGACACCGCGTGCGGAGAAGATGGCGAGACTGGGAAAACATTGGCGCGAGCGGGCAAGTCTTGAGCTGGATCCGCCAAGGGGTCCGGATACGCTTCAAGAACGGGCGACGCCCTCACCCCTACAACCACGGCGTCTCTATGCGCGACGCCACGCAGGCACAACTGGACTTCATGGCTACAGAACTGCCCCGCTTCGAGGCGATTGGCGCGTGGGAGCGAGGACACTGCAACAAGTGGGTATCCAGGATGTTTCTAGTCCCCAAGCCCGGCACCAACAAGTGGCGCCTCATCATCGACCTACGGGAGCTCAACAAGTGGTGCAAGACTTTCACGATGTCCTACGAAACGCTCAAGCACCTGCGGCACCTGGCGCGCGCGGGAGATTGGTTCGTGTCGATGGACCTGGCCGATGGCTACTACGCCCTTGGGATTCGGGAGGAGGACCGCGACTTCTTTACCGTGAACTACCGAGGGGAGCTGTGGCGACTTGCGTGCCTACCGATGGGTTGGACAGGCTCGTCGTACTACTTCTGCAAATTGACGGCGGCCTTTACGGACTACCTGCGGACGCCCCTGAAGCGGCGCGACCCAGCGTTGCCTCCCACGTCCCCGTCCAAGCCTACTCGCCGTTTCCTGCGCAACACTCGCTGGCGGGGCGAGCGGCTCCTACCCTATATGGACGACTTCCTTTTCCTCGCGGGCTCCCGCGAGGCAGCCCTGGATCTACGCGTCCGGTTAAGCACCTTGTTGGACCGCCTGGGCCTACTGCGCAACCCCAACAAGGGAGTCTGGGAGCCCACCCAGGTCGGCCCTCACCTGGGCCTGATCATCGACCTGAAGCGCGGCGAGTTCCGCGCCCCCGAGGAGAAGCTCATCGCTCTAGCCAAGGCCGCCCGTTCGCTCCTTGGCCGCGCAGCCTCCGACAAGCGCTGGCTCCCAGCTCGGCAGCTGGCGTCCTTTGCGGGCAAGGCGCAGTTCCTGTACTTGGCAGTTACGCCGGCCCGTTTCTTTTTGCGGGAGCTGCACTGCGTCCTCGCCACCCGGCAGGGCTGGGGCGGGCGCGTCAAGATGACAAACCAGCTGCGCCGCGACCTAGAGTGGTGGACCCGGGTACCTGCGCAGCACAACGGTCGCTCTATGTACAAGCCTGTGGAGACCGCGTATCTGCACGCGGACTCCAGCTCGTACGGATGGGGGGCTGTGCTCAACAACAACAGCGCTTACCAGGCGCGCGGCTTCTGGTACGAGGACGACCGCTCGCGTCACATCACGTGGAAGGAGCTTCGCGCGGTACGTCACGCGGTCGAATCGTTCCTGCCCCAGCTCCGAGGACGGCGCGTCTTACTGCACGAGGACAACACGGCCGTAGTGGCAGCGCTGACCAACCTTACCTCTCGGTCGCCCGTCATGATGGAGGAGCTCCGCAAGCTGTGGCACCTCCTGGATATCCACGACATCTCCATCAGGCCCCGGTACATCCAGTCTGCAGCCAACGTTTGGGCGGACCGACTCAGCAGGGAGCTGGACGACTCCGACTGGCAGCTCAATCCGCGGATATTCGCGTACCTGCAGCGCTTGTGGGGTCCGCACACCGTCGACAGATTTGCGTCGATGGAAAATACGCAACTTCCACGGTACAATTCCCGCTGGCGCGACCCGCATTGCGAAGCGGTGGATTCTCTCCATTTGCCGGACGAGTTCTGGCGCAGGGAGCACAATTATTGCAATCCTCCGTGGGGTTTGTTGGACGATTTGGCGGACAAACTGCGACAGTCGGGCGCGGCCGCCACGGTCATCGCACCGCACTGGCCAGGACGGCGTTGGTACCAGCTGCTGCAAGACCTCGCCACCGAGACGATTGTCTACCCGCCTACCCGCGACCTCTTCTTTCCTGGGCGGCGGGGAACGCGCGCGGGGGTCGGACTGCCCGGCTGGAGCGTCATGGCTTTTCGGCTGCCACGCCGGCATGGCTGCACCTCCGCCGTGGGTCGCTAGGCCGGGCTATGACCGTACAGCCGTCGCTGCAGTACGGTGTGCAGTACGGTGTGCAGTACGGTGTGCAGTACGGTGTGCAGTACGGTGTGCAATACCCGGGCCGCCTGTCCCACACTCGACGCGCGCGCTACCGGCTTGCGGCGCGCGCCGGCTCGGAGGCGCCCTGGTCGGCATCAATGGCGGCCGAGCTCCGGTCTTTGTTAGGGACCGACGACGTTGGTCAAGCGGCGCTCGGGTTGCTTACGGGTTCGCTGGCGGCCGGCACCTACCGCAACTACGACAGCGGCATGCGCTCTTTCGCTACTTTCTGCGAGCAGGAAGGCTTACGCCCGCTGCAGGCTACTACCAGCACAATCGTCCGCTACACTGCCTGGCTAGGCATGCAAGGTACCGTCGGCGCGGAGTCCCTTCAACAGTATGTACTACTCGTCCATCAACAAGTACTTCCGCGACCATCAGCGCCAGCCTATCGCCCTCGGCGAAATGGTAGCCGACGCGCGCCGCGGCCTGGCTATCCAGCAAGAGCGTCTTGCGGCGGAAGACGTCCGCGTCGCCCTACCTGCGCCCGTGGCGGCTGGCATCCTGAACACCGCGATTGGATTTCGGCAGACATTGGTGTGGGAACCCGCTAATATTGCGGACATCCGCGCTTTCAGAGCCGCGCTCGCGACGATTACGGCGTACGTCTTCCTGTGCCGCGCGGAGTCCGGCATTAGCTGCGAGACCGGTGATTTAGTGGTCGACCGGCCGTCCGGAAGCATTCTGCTGTACGTCCGCAAACAGAAAGGCGACCAGCGTACCAGGGTTTCCGCTAAGCCCCTGATAAATCTGCCCATCGCCGCCGTTCCGGACTTCGCAGACCTGCTGGACTGGTACACCGTCAGTCGCGACGCCTACTGCCGCCGTTTCTACGGCGCCAGCCCGCCGCCCAAGTTCTGGAGCATCTCCCCGCTGGAGTCTTCCGCCACTTGGTCGGTTTCAGCCACTCTTACCGAGTGGTTGCGGGAAGCCTACCTGGCGGCAGGCGCCCGACCTCCCACCGGTTTCAAGTGGACATCGCACAGTTTACGCAAGGGTGCCGCTTCCGCAGCAAGCTGCGTCGGCGTCCCCTTGCCAGCCATCAAACACATGGGCGACTGGTCGAAGAACAGCGAGGTGGTCACCGGGAAGTACATCGACCCGACCATGCGCCCGACTCCTGCGGCCTGGAGGTTCTTCGGTTGGCTCGTCCCCGTCCGGCCGCCGGCCTAAGCTTCCTGTGCTAGCCTTTGGCTTTCGTCTCTGGCAAACAGTGCCTCCTTGGGTAAATGGTCAGATGTAGTCATCTAGAGGTTTACAGTACATTAGCTATGTTGTACTGCGCACGACCCCCGAGGTCGGCGCACGGACTAAGGCCTGCCGGCCCGCACCAGCACTATGACCTGAGGGATCCACCCTCGGGCACAGGCACTCTCTGCTTTGCGCTCGCCTCAACCGGCTCGCGCACCCACCCACCCACAGCCATCTTTCTGCGCTAGGAGACACCCAGGCCAAGCCTGTGGTTCTCGTCTTAGCCTCCAATGTAAGCGAGCTGACATTCTTTGGCAAACAGTGCCTCCTTGGGTAAATGACAATATGCAAGAAGTGCATAGTGACGGTTTGATCTTATTGTTCGGATGGGCATCAGCAAGCAAGCATTGATAGTTCGATACTAGCGACTACATACGCCGGGCACGCCGATGCGGAGATAAGTGCGTCGTGCTTGTGCATGGTTCAAGCAGGGCGGAGACCCTGGCGGGAAAGTATGCTCGGCAACCTTGATGATATATACCCGTAGCAGATACGGGTATCAATACACTATTGATTAACTTCACACGGTATAATGGCGACTACAATACGGCATGTTACCGGCCTGTTAGCATTCATTAGCGGTTCATAGCGAGCATATCTCGATATTCGCCGCCCCACTGCGCTTGTACAATCATTCTGGATGTAAACGAAAAACAGGATATACCGGTATTTAATTATACATGTAATTCCGTATACTCGTACAGTATATCGTACCATCTTGTTCTTAGGTGAACATTCGCATGATACTCGTACCGATCGTTGTGGGGTACAGGCAGAATTATTTGATTTGCGTGTTCGCATCCTGGAATTATTCGGTGAGCAAGGCACAGGTGCACAGCCGTCAGATGAATCGCTCCTCGTACAGTCTCGCGCAATCGTACGAGAATGAAATTACGGGTTGGCAGAATAATAAATAGCGACTAGTTTCCGACCCTTCCTTCGCCCCTTCGTCGTCCACTGATGATCGACGGCTGCACGTCATCTGTAAATACTAAACCGTCATTTAGATGTGATGCTATATCATAGAGCAACGCAATAATAACTGCCGGGCAAAATGTCAGTCCCAGAATTTTCCATTTTTTTATCTTGCGCGTGAAAAACCGCGCATTATTTCATGAAATCATGCAAACAAAACTTGAAGCAATCTATGTGTACCTGTACCCGCTGCAACTTGGAATAACTACACTTTTTAATTAACGATCGATATGATAGTACTATTACAACCTGTACACTGTAGATGATACCCTTACAGTGACTACACCCGTAAAGTAAATACCTGTATAGTAAACACATCTGAATTGTAACGGGGGGCGGGACGGATTCCTGGACGCCGGAGAAGACACCCGTATAATCCTTAATAAAGATACCCCTATATAATAAAGACACCCGTATTGTAAAAAAAGGGCGGCCGAGGGGGGGGGGGGGGGGGGGGAACACACTGGCCCAGAACACACCGGTATAGTAAATCCCCTGTACTTTACGACAGTTTCCGCTCCTGGCGGACGACGCGCGGCGCGGCCGGCCAAGGATATACAACGCAAGAACGGCTGTCATAGTGCAGTACGTACTATAGCTTCGTACAGTTATGTACGAAGGTACTGTACTGCAAAACACACCTCTGTCCCGTGCGTAAGGCGCGGCGGGCTCGCGGCTGGCCGCAGGTGCCACGTAGGCCCGTCGATCTTGCCGCTAATGGGCTCCATCGGCTAAATAGGGCAGCCCGCTTGTTGGCCCATTCTCATCTAGCGCCTGCGTTGCGGTCCCTTGCAGCGCCTTGGCGCACGACGACGCAACAAAGCTGTGTGCATATGGCGAGCACTGCAAGTTTGTTAGACGCGATGGTGGGGAGCACAACCTCGTGGCGTGTGGCGCCTCGGGATGTGCGAATGCACTTCACCACATGTGCCATGGCGAGTACGAGGCACTGTTTCCCGACATGTTCGCCGACTTTGGGCTCAACAAGCGCTGCCTCCCTTGCCTAACACGAGATATTCAGGGCAAAGCGCTTGCTCCTGCTCATGTTGCTACTGAACTTGTAGTAGGGAGATCGCCCCTGAGTCGTCTTGTTGGGTTCGCAGGCTCGTTTTTGTCCCCCTCTCGTCGAGCGAGCTTGAGCATGGGGAGCTGCTCGCCAATAACCGTGCCTTGTCGCCCACAGCATAGGCAACATAAACCCATCTGCACACCGCTATACTAAACAATACACCCATATAGTACTAAGCGGCGCTTCGCGCGGGGGATTTGTGGAGGTGCCCCTACCTCTTGGGTTGAGCCTCGTGCACGATGCGGGCCGCTTTCAGCCGGCTTTTTTTCCGCCCCCAGGACAAGACTGGCAGTGAAACCCTTGCGGCGCCCCTACGACGACCGTTTAGGCAGCAATCCAATTACGGAAAGCCCTGGGTAGGCGACGCTCCGTTTCAGCCGGCTTGTAGTGTTTATCTTTCAGGTCTGCTTTTAGCGGTTGATTTGTTAATAATTTTCTTAAGATCAGTATTAATTTCTACAATTTCTACAAATCTACAAAGCCGCGTAAAAGCGGGCTGCTGGCTACTGGTGTGCATTACAAAAAGGCCAGTAACAAACCCACCGCTATTAAAAGATCAGCACTACAAGCCGCCTAAAAGCGGCCCGCATCCCGCACGATGCCGCGCCGGTCGGGCCGGTCGTCAGGTCTACATGGCACGGCGCGAAACGCCAAGCCCGCCGCGTGTACCGGAACCGGACGCCGGACGCCGTCGTTCGACCGTCGCCCGTCCGTCGACGGACGCCGGGCCCCGGGTCGGCGGACGCGGGGCTGTATATGTGAGTGACATCAGGCGGCTACACCATACCGGTATACATATATATACTAATCCTTACACCATCATGTATTTACATGAGCTAGCAACAAAAGGCGATATCGGAAATCACCACAAAAAAGGGCAATCAGAAAGGTCCTCTACAGCGACTGCGGGGTGGAAGCAGTAACATGCGAAGACGCGGAGTGGGCACGAGCACACGCATCCGACTTGGCCATCTGCACACCGGCAGAGAGAATGCCGCCCAGGGTACCATGCACGCAAGCCGAGACCTGCTGCAACAGCCCCCGCCGTGTGCGCGACAGGTGACGGCGGAACTCAGCATGTTGGCCGGCGACAAAGTTCCGAAGTGCCTGAACGGATTGACCACGAAGAAAGCATGGGGTCGGGGCGGAAGGACCGCCAGGGAAGTTGCGCACAACCAACAGCACCGCAAAGATGTAGACCACCGTCAAAGCGGGCTTCCCGAGACGGCCGCGGTCCTCAACCACAAAAGGGTAGTACCGGTGAACACCCTGCACTGGGGTGGAAGATGCCCGGTCCGCTGCCAATTTAGCATGCTCCGCCTCGGTCGCCGCGATTCCCGGGATGCACCAGCGGGGGTCGTTGCTCCAAGTGGGGGTCGTGGAGGACACGCACGCGAAGTCGATAATGTAATCGCACGCCGCCACCCCCACCCCGCCAACGTCAGGTCCGACGGCCGCGAGCGGTCCGCTGGGCGCAGCCCACTCGTCTCAAGGGTCAAGTCGCCGGCTCGAACGGTCCCGGTCAAGCACCCCCTCCCGCATCAATTGCCACAGATGCCCACAGATGTTTCAAAGCGGTATGCATGCGGTGCTTGTAGTTCGCTACGGGGCATATGGGTAGATGATCCACGATGAATTCCGTAGCGCTCCGGTTCGAGCCATCCGTAGAGCGAAGCCATAAGGGATCAATACCACACGTGGGGCCAGGGTCAGGCCACACCATAATCGACAGTAAAAACGCGCTGCGGTACCGTTTATTTTGGCGTATCAGACGAGCATCAAGCGTGCCTGGGCTAGAATACACGCGCGTCCATTTAGAAACAAGGCGTAATCGTACCTGTACCTTGAAATCAAACGACTGAATACAGAACGTATAACGGTTCATAAATGTAGACGCAGCACGCAAGGAGGGAAGAGGAGGACGGACGGACATCCGAATTTTTGTAATCCGGTAATCCGGTATAATTACAGATAAATTCGTCCTAGTTGCAGGATTTTTACGGACTGTGGGACCAGCGCCTAGAAATGAAACGAGTAAATATCGAACGTGTGACGGTTCATTCACGAAGACGAACGAAGGACACGCGGAGGAGGAGGAGGAGGACGCCTCGGATTTCGTAATGAAAACGCGGTGCTACCGCTATTGCTTCGCTTGTATTGTGGCCAATTTCGGACCGCCTCCTCCATGTTCTCCGCTCAACCCAAGAGGTAGGGGAAAATATTTACCATACGGGTAGGTGTGACCGGGGAAGGATAGATGTGGTAAATATCCGTATCTATGGTAAACACACATGTAGCCCTATAGTAAAGGTGGGTGGGCGGGGGGGGGGGGGGGGGGGGACCCAACATTTACTGTACGGGTGTTGTCACTGTATTGCTTACTTACGGTATATTGGGTTTTCTTACGTATACTGGTACTACGAGTACTGTTAGTATTCGTAGAGCGCATTTGCGAAAGCCCTGATGCAATAAATAAGCACGAGTACACTTATGCACTGTTGCTTGCAGCACCAGCACCATCATAGCGGTCATATGGCGACCATACATGTACAAGGATGCACAAGCAAATTACCATATGTGAGGATATATCCTATACCCTCACTAGCCCTAATCACTATAGCACGATAGGCGCGTCAGATGACGGGCTGCCCCCGCGCCCTGCCGGCCGCATCGCATCGATATATCAGGCACGGCGCTTGAAGGCATGTAATCAGAGCATACTCCACCATCACCATAGCGGAATAGCACTACAGCTCACCACCACGCGCACTTTTCCTCACATTTGGTTCTTCTACCTACTCGATCGCTCCCTCGCGAGCACTATCCAACCATACCATAACCGCCTGTCGCATAGCGACTGCTGCGGGCGTCGGCAATTACCCCGCCGGAAACCTATAATAGGCTTCTCTGAAAGCCGCCGATACGTAGCGATCCTGCCAAGAGGCAGCATAGGGTAGTCGAAACTTCTCGACGACTACCTCCCTCGAATCATAACTCCGCTCCCTTCGTCAGCGGAAGCTTACTCTACTCGTCGCGCGAGTTCGACACTGCAAAGGATATTGTTCTTCCCGCTCGGAGCCTGTAGATTATCCGGGCGCGACAACTTCTGCGGGACGCATATCATCTTCGACCCTTCAGTATATGAGTCAAATTGAGGTTAGTGGCCTAACAGGTAAGCCACTCCACCCCCACCCTACCCCAAACTCCCACCCGTCCCACCATAGAACATCGTCACAAATCATAAGCTGTTGCATCCCAAACTAATTGAGCCCATAGAGGCCTGAAAGCAAAAACCATATTGAGCCCACAGAGGCCTGAAACAAAACTATACTCTTAACCATAACGCTGCCAAGAATGGCAGCTGCGGACGAAACTATTAATAGTCACCCGACTCGGGTTGACGACGATACTTCCTCCAAGAATGAGGATGATCAATCACAAGCTTCTGCATCTCAATCACCATCCCCATATGTGGCTGTCGTTTTGCATAATACGCCAGCCGACAATGTTGACAAGCAACTTGATGTTGCTATCGTATCATATTCGCGCTTGGCCCATATTTTTTACTGGTTGCCATATGCTCGGATGAATCCACGTGAGTCGGCCATGGAGACGGCAGTCGACAGAGTCTGTCGAGACCAACTGAATCTAGTGGTCAAAGAATCTTATTTGCGTCTTGTTCCTGAGCAACCTGTGGATATCACGGATGATAATATTCCACAGTTGATACAAGATCTTAGCCCATGGCCGCCAAAATTTCACATCACGATATTTGCTTTGAATGTTCCGTCCAACCTCTTCTATCGATTGGTGCCCAGAAGGGCCGATTCAAATTATCGTGTGGTCGCGTCGACTCGAGTGCGAGAGCCGATCGCAGTGTTACGTTACCACATATCGTGGCGAAAACTGTTCCATGCCATATTCAACAGCTACGATAGTGAGATTTACTGTGATGGTGTCTTGCACCAGAAACTTGATCAAATTGTAGAGAGTTGTGCAAATTACCTATACAAAATTGATCAGTTTTTCTTTTATAACTATATGCCTTTTCTTTAGGCTGAGTTTACAGCCTACTGGGAACACCTGCTAAATATGCAGGATGGATCATAGCCCAATTGACGATGCCCCTCAGGCTCAGCAGTTTCCTGATGTGTTACAAATTGGTCATGCTTTGCCTGACCTCCACGATATGCAACATAATGAAGGCCAACCTGAGGAACAATCTGGCGAGCAAATGCAGCCAGAGGGGGAGGAGGAGATAACATCACAACCCTCCCAACATCATCATTCTGAGCATACCACAGAGCAGGGCACTGACAGCTCTCGTTCTGATGATGATAGTAAAAGGCAGCATCTGCCAACCATACCAATAAATGAGGTGTTTCTCTATGGATACCAGACATACTATGATATGCTGCGTGATGACAGCAACAATATCCAAAACATTATGGATACCAGACATACTATGATATGCTGCGTGATGACAGCAACAATATCCAAAACATTATCATGGGTTTTCAATCCTGTGACTCAAATGACAAGATAGATGCACTGAGACAAGCGGGCGGACTGGTCCTTCCTTATGCGGACTCGGATCTCGCGCCGTACAAAGATATGGCAGCAAACATTGAACAGAACCAAGGCTGGAATGCAGATCTTGTGGACATGATGGCTGACTTTGTCACGGTCTGGACCGACAATATGATGACACAATATCACAGACTGAACAAACCCGCGGGAGCTGAGGACCCCTAGCAGAGAACCATATTGCAATTGCAGTACATCGATCATGTGCTAGCACTTGCTACGCCCAGGGTTGCCAATACTGCTCTCATACCGTTTCCAGGGGCATTCATTTGTCAGGTCCATGTGCTGGCATATTGCAAAATATTCTTGATGGCTCATAAGCCTGGATCCAAGCCCGAATGGGTTATGGAATATATTAGCTAGCTGGCCCCTCACCTTGAGGCATGGAAGCTGAGGTATAATGCAGAGATTCAGGAAGGTTTAAAAACCGCCGTTAAGATATTCCCTGCAACATCATATCCCATGAAACAGTATGCAAACCAACCCATGGGATTGCCATTCTATTCCATCATCCGTAAGATGATAGACTAGGCGGCATCTGGACAGCATACCGTAAACCTTGCAAGCAAAGGCAAGGCACCGGTGGAGATTGCTGCGGTGCGTCAACATAGCCCACCTGCATGACATCATGACGGTGTCGCAGACAAGCGTTCAACATATCCTCCAACTGGAGAGCCAAGAAACAAGTCGCCCATGCATGAAGCCCCACCTTCGGTGAGTGGCTGGCCTGACCTGGCTCCAACATATGCTGCCGTAACAGGACAACAACCATATCTGTACTTGAAGCTGACTCCGTTGGTGGGACAGGAAAAGTTGCATGCTAACCATAACATTACTCTGTTCTTGACTGAAATCCTACAGTTTCTAGACAGAGTGGGACCCGCCGTAACGGCACATGCCTATGACTACATGTCAGAGAGATATGTGCTTGATTCAATCAACAAACAGTCCCAATACTATACAACGATAGAAACCATGTTTGCCCAGAAGCGAGGTGTACATGGTACTGTCTTTGATAATTTTCATTAATTGGCAAAGAACATGATATGTTACATTCAAAGTAAAACTGTAGCTATGATCCTCAGGATGTCTCAGGCATAATGGAATTTTGCCATATCATACAAGTACTGTAACAATCTGGCCACATTTTTCCGTTGGGTGCTGCAGTTCATTGGGCATAGTGATACTCATCCCAGCACTCCAGAGTATGTCGAACACAATTTGATCGGAAAATTCCGTAAACATAACGAGCTGAAAATTGAATTTCAAATACAGCTCGAAATTCATACCGTAAGCCACCAGACATTGACCATAAGAACCATATAGGAAATCATTGACATCATAGATTCGTGGAAGATACACAGACGAGGTCAAATCCACCCAGCCACAGTATTCTAACATACCATATTCTTTCCGTCAGGAGTCTCCTGCGTTGGCAGGACTACGTGGTCGAGGGTCTGGTCGAGGTTTCAGACCTCCAAGGCAATCATATGCTGCAGATCGGCGTGGCCGTGGCGGCCGGACTGCTGGCCGGGGTCGCACTCAAAGGCAGGCGAACCGCAGAAAACTACGATACAATTCAGACTATCTTTGGATTCATCCTGACGGTAGGCATGTTTGCTCATATTGCAATGGGTCTGGTCACAATTTCTTGGCTTGCGAATGGAGAGCGCAAGAGGCGGGAGATCCTGCCCATCCATCAAAGAAACACTATAATGACCAAATGCTTAAGCGCCAAGCAGCCTGGAAGCGGACACACCCTGACCAGGACTGGGCACAAGCATACCGTGAGGCTTATGATAACCTGAGCATACATCTAGGCTTGCAGCCAGGCTCAATGGAACTGCTGAACACATCAGTAAGACCAGATATGCTTCCAGAGCGTGATGATGGTGGTGGCCGTGGTGATGGTCGAGGCCCCCGAGGCGACCGAGGTGGCCGCTCTGGGAGAGGCGGCGGCAGAACCGCTGACCGCAACCAGGGTGGTCGTGGTGGAGCACCCTTAGGTCACCATACAACACTGTAACCCACGACATGGTGGAGATTACCCCGTCCGCAACGCTCCAAAGAAGAGCATGTATGCTGAGGCACCGACCCAGCAAACTGCAAACACATTTGCAGTATAATAGAAAACATTGGCACTTAGCATCCTAACTAAGTAGAACATGTAACTACCTTTGCAATTCAATGTGCCAATACATGTCTCCTTACTGTATGATTAAATGTTGCCATAGAGTGCATAAGCTCACCGTAGTAATGCACTGAATTGACAACAACTTTGATTTGCGGTGATGTGGATTGTGGCCGTTCAGTTGATCTGCGCCAGGGGACGCTCTGGAGTGAGCATGAACGTGAGCCTGCTCCTGTCGCTTGCGGCTGGTTCACCAACAATCGGAGTTCATCAAAGCCGGCCGACAAACACATCCCTCTGATCATATCGCTGTTATAGCTGAACTATACACTACTATATGATTGAGTAGTAATGGGCAAAACACCAAAGCAAGCCCTTACAGAGGATGTGGGACCACTGCGTAGGAAACGTAGGGTCGATGGCACTCAAGACACACTTGTGCATCATGTACTGGAGACGCAAAAGTGCAGAAGGCGCAAACATAATAGACATCACTTTGCCACTGGTCAAAAAGGCAGCTCATCTCAAGCGCCACAAATTGAACCAGTTGAGCAATTAATATATAAGCAAAAGCCACCAACTACGGTGGATAATGCTGCGCAAACGGAAACCCTCGAGTTCCGGGATATGCAGACTCAAGTTGATGAGCTCACATCTGAATATAATAACAGTATGACCATGGTATTGACTCCTAGGTCTGATCATAACAATGCAACGGCAACAATAACAGCAGTCACAACACCCCAGCATGATATCTACCCATCATTCAATCAGAATGCTTGGGAGGAATTGAACATGATATGGGGGCCGTTCACCCTTGATGGGGCGGCAGCTGCTGAAACCACAAAGGTAATGGACAGCTATTGTTCCCCAACAAACTCTTTCTTTGACAGCAGGCATGATGCCTCATATCTCTACCCCCAACAAACCCTGATATCTGAAGGTTGAATATACGTTGCAGACGGCGGATGCTGAGACCCTATATAGAAATTGAAACCCCTACATAAAACCCTATGCAATTTGTTAACCTGAAATAATATGTATTCCCATTTCGGATTCTGCCGGTTTTCCGGTGGAAGTCGGTAGTAGGGTTCTAGGCTTTGTAGGGTTTCCAATGGTGTTCCACATGCAATGCACAGGCTGCGGCGGCAGCGGTGTGCAGACACAGCTCGAGCGGCCAGCGGGGCGGGGGGTTGCGTATGGTTAAAATGCTACGAATAGGCTACGTCGGCGGCAGCGGCCGGTGCATCACTGCTGGCTCTGCATGTACTGCACCTGCTCGTACGCAAACACGAGCAGGTCGAGCGCCACCAGCACGGCCGCCTGCGCATCGCCACAGCACACCGCAAACCGAGTCAGTCCCGATCTGGATAACGTTCAAGCTAGCGATGGACTTGGGCAGAGTGGTGTGGTATTATATTATCCGACCTCAATGGAAATGCTGCATGATTGGGGTTTCGAGTGAATCGAACTGAATCTATCCGAATTGAAACGGGGGCATTTTTGGGCCCCCGAATGGACTGACACTGCACTCAGCCAAATAACCAAACACATCTAAAGTGAACTTAATTGGAGTTGAACCGAATTAGAGCTGAACCGGGATGCGATCAGAATCGGAAGTGGAACGTAATTTATCTGCCCTCAAAATAATGCAATGCCCCAAAGGACCCGTTTACCCCCGCCGCCCAAAGGTCCCGCCCCGCCACCCAAACCCCAAGGCGAGGCCATATCGGAGCTACTAGAGCTCTCGCCAACGGTCTAGCGCACACGTAGTCATCGTGCCGGCAGCCGGCTGTCGGGTGCCACGGACCTCTCCCCGCCCAGGGAGCAAAAACCCGCAGCCGGCGGCCAATATAGTGGCACCGCCCCCACCCAGCACAATCTTTCGCGCAGTAACTAGGCCGCAGCCGCAAAGGTGTTCAAAGGTAAGGGCAAGACGAAGCGGGTGGTGCGACATTGGGCCAAGCACTCGTACGCTCGCCTCACCCATACGGTCAAGGAGCTTCACATCTTCGTCGGGGGAGCTATGGAGATTCGAATCTTGGGCAGAGCGTATGGTGGGGGAGGAGCCACGACCATTACGCGCCCGTGTGGCGACATCTACTAGAATCGCAATCCGGATCGCTATTTGGCCAGGATAGGACACAATTTTGCATGCGATTCTCGTACTCACGAGCACAAGGGCTCAAATCAGTGATTTGGTTAGGATAGGACGGGGGTGATATATACTAACAATGCTGGTGTAGGAAATTCAGTCATTGGACTTCACTTACTCTTGCGGAATACTTCGGCAATTCGCTTGATGACATAGGAGTATTGTCGGTAATTTCGCAAACCCGCAGTTTTGCACACTTCGGCACGGGGGCATGCACAACATCGCTCAGTCAATGCGCATGCTTCTCGTTATTGGCTCGTCGGATAGTTACATCCCTTGTCTGTCTAGGGAGCATATGGTCGAGGGGGAAGCGGTGTTACGGTAGACCCGATAGTGGGCCCCGCGCCATGGGATCAACGCCACTTCCGACGCAACGAGCAAGGCAGCTGAACCAAGTACCCGGTGTTAAGCGTAGGTGCAACGGCAATCTATCAGCACCCGCGCGACTTCAAGCCCACAGAAACTATTAGCTTACTTCCCCGGGGGTCCCATGTGACCAACTTACGTTGGTCCGTGCCGAGATGCGGCTTGTCTGCCCGTTGAGGGGGTGGCAAACAACGGGGTGTGTGGGACCTACGGCCTGTTGGGCATGCGTTGTAGAGGGTGAACATTAGTTAACGTACATAGTATCTGCTTCGCGAGCAGTATCATAGCATAGTATCGATGCCGTGAATAGACGGTCGTCGCGCTGAGGGAGGGCGGCATCGTGCCATCGACGATACGCAGGAAGCCGAGTGTGACATGGCTTGGCTAGGGAGGTCTCGCAATCGTCCCCTCAGTTGCAAAGCACCGGTGGTAGGCGACTAGACGGCTGCCTTGCACTCGTATCGGCCGCTTAGACAGTACGATATGGGCGGCGTATGGGCGGCGACACGCGCAGGACCCCTATATATACCGGGGATCGCGCGGACGCTCATTAAATACCAAGCATACCCTACAATGCGGTAGGGTACCAATATCGCGCGAGGTGAGCGAAATTGATGTAATCAACTTTGGAAATCAGCTCCACCTCAAATCGGGGGAAATAGAAATTCTGGGCCAGTTCAAGTTTAGTCTGGTTTTGCCAAAAAGATCGCGCAGGCTGTTTTTCACGACCAAGAGTCGAAATTCGCAAAAAGGTTTAGTGAAAGCGTGGAGGGACAACGGAGTCAGGGGGGCGATGTGTGTAACCCAACGAAACTGGAAGATGGCAGGCTCAACTGTTACTGCTGCTTAAATGTCTACTCGTGCTGCACAAGAACGGGCGCGGCTACGGGTGAACTAGAAACCCGTACCACTTAGCATCACATGTAGCCGGAAAAGCGGTTAGGAAAGGAGGGCACATCATATACTAGGTAAGATCATTTCAAGTTGAGACTGGTTTTGCCAGTTACGAGCAAACCAAGAGAGCGGCAGATTGATGAAGCGGGGGTAGCGCCCGGTCACGAAGATGGTACTGAGAAGGCCACCGTTGCGGAGTCTTGTTGAACTTGGAAGTGGCGAAGGGGCGCGATGTTGCCAAAGAAGAACCACGCGCCACGTGAAAGGGGGACGTTGGGATCGATGTAGTCCAGAACGACGCCGGATTTAGTGGCCCATCCGCTTTGATGGCGGATGTGGGACAGCGGGACTCCGATGGCGTTAGCAGCAGAGGCTGCACCCTTTGCGAAGGCGGTGAGAGGTCCAAGAAGTGCCGGCGGGAAGGGCAGCACCGCCGAGACGTACGGCCGTATAGTTCCAGTCGATATTGTAGCGGCAGTCCATGACTCGGAGTGCTCGCTCGGAGTAACTGCCCAAACGTTTGTCTCGGCCAAAGCGGCAGGGGTCAAGGGGGCATAATGTACGTTGTCGATGAAGTGGCGCAGGAGACGGGCGACACGGGGGTGATCCGTTAAAGGAAGGAGTAGCACGCGTAGGTCGTCGGGGCCGGCACCGGCTAGCACGCCCCTTCTCATGGTACACATGTAGTGTGATGTTGTAGGTGTCGACATGCACATCCCGCACATGGCAGTAGCTCCCCTGGCAAAGAACAAGAAGTTGACAAGTGCAGCCATACGGGCTCGGAGGTCGTACTGGTACTCGGGGGGAGGAACAGACACAATAAACTCTGTGAGGTACAGTAATGCCCTAACGCAATTAGAGGCAAGAAGGCAAAGGTTGTGAGGAAACAATATCGAATGTTCCAGGATCATCAGCTGGTTCAGACGCGGACATGCTACTCGATATGCTGTCTGGTGCTGCAGTTTACTCCGCTCTCGACCTTGCTCTCGGATACCACCAACTTCGCATCAAAGACTCTGACGTACAAAAAACTTCATTTAAATGCCAGTTCGGTCAGTTCGAGTTTCTAGTAATGCCCTTTGCCCTCACAAACGCCCCCTCTGCCTTCCAACGCTGGATGAACCATGTTCTACAGCCTCACAGAAACACCTTTATTCTCGTTTAACTTGACGACGTTTTAATTTTCAGCAACTTTCTCGACGAACACCTCCACCATCTTGATATCACACTCGGCTTACTGGCGCAGAATGATATACGACTACGGTTACCTAAGTGCTTTTCCGGTAAAACACGAGCTAGAGTACTTAGGACACATGGTCAGCAAAGCTGGCCTACGCCCCTCTGATAATAAAGTCTCCGCCATTAAGAACTGGTCCCCACCGCGGTCTGTTCAGCAGGTCCAACAGTTTCTGGGCTCTTACAATTTTTACCGCCGGTACATACACAAATACTCTCACTTAGTTGCACCCCTTTACGACATTACTCGCAAAAAGAGAAATTTCAAGTGGGGCGTACGTCAACACACTGCGTTTAATGCACTGACACACTCGCTCTGCTCTGCCCATGTATTAATGAGTCCTTAAACCGGTCCTGACGTGGAATTCGTCATATCCACGGATGCCAGTAAATACGCTTTAGGCGCGGTTATTTTACAAAAAAAGACGATTCCAACAAGTTACTCCCGTGCGCTTACTGTGCCAAAATAATACGACCTGCTACACAAATTATCCTACATATGACCAAGAACTATTGGGTGTTGTCTGCACACTTAAAGAATGGCGCTGCTATATCGAAGGTGCTTGCTAAGATTACAGTAATCACTGATCATGCCACCTTACGTCATTTACCAACTCAAGATGCCCTCGGCCGCCCGCCACGCCCTCTGGCTCTCTGACATTTCACCCTATCTTGCCATCTCGACCCCGCACTCAAAAACCTATTATGTCAATACTTTACCGCAAAGGTAGTCAAAATGAAGCTGACGCCCTATCCCGCCGACCTGATCTTAAACATGATGTCCTCGCCGCTGAGAAAAGATTACTTGACTCCGAAGTAGAGGATATGCATGATTTTCTCTCGTCCATGTGTCACCTGCAAGTTGACCCCTTGCTGCTTAACCGCATTCGCCACGGCTATAGCATTGATGAAAATTATTCAGGCCCCCGCATACATGTCGGTGTCACCTTTGACTCTACCGATAACCTTTACTGGATGGCTGATAAAATCTGCATACCTGCTGCCGATAAACAAATCATGCACTCCATAATACACGAATATCATGATATTGCTGGTCACCCGGACGCCCGACGCACTTTACTCAATATTTTCAAAAAACATGGCCACCCATGAACAAAGATATAAAACAATACTGCAAACATTGTTCCACATGTCAACGCATTAAAGCTTCTACCCAAAAACCACCCGGTATATTATCTCCGTTACCAAAAGCCCCTCGACCCTGGGAGATAATTTCTATGGATTTTATAAAGGCCTCCCTTTGCAAGACGGCTATGATGCTATTGCAACCTTTTTCTGCACCTTTCTAAACAAGCCCACTCTATTCCCTGCAACATGTATATTGACGCTCCCCAATTGGCCAAACTGTTTCTAAATAACATCTACCGTCATCACGGCATGTACCGCACTATCATTTCCGACCGTGATCCCCGTTTTACCTCTGCATTTTGGCAATCCTTATTCCGCTCTCTCAAAACCAAGTTAACATATCATCTTCATACCACCCTGAAACTGACGGAAAAAGTGAACGTACCCACCGCCATGTTGAACAAGTACTTCGCTTTTTTGTGCATAAAAATCATGATGACTGGTTGAATGCCCTATCTCTTGCTGAATTCTCATATAATAACTCCACCCACTCCGCCACAATCTCACTCCCTTTGAAGGCCGTGTATATATGGCCTAAATCCGCTAACCCCTGCCGGTCTCTGCACCAAAACCCCGAATACTAACCACTCACACCTTGACCCTCTTACATACTATACATGATACGCATGCCTTATAACCGAAGAGCTGAAATTAGCCGACGAATGCCAAAAAGCTTATGCAAACAACCGTACCCGACCAGAAGAATTTTTGAGGGTGATAAGGTGTG